>OY720031.1:13158720-13420752 GCA_963082485.1 Eudonia mercurella | reverse complement strand
GTACTCGTAGTAGCTGAAAATTGTCTCTCTCGCTAAGATAATGACGTCATAATACTCAGTTACTCATAGGGTCCACTAGTAGCTTCAGTGACATTTGCTACTCAAACAAACAAATATTGGATACCCATATCACCGCCCTAGTTGCCTACTTATACCTGCCTTCACCCGTCAAACTGTCTAACTCATAATACAGGTATGCCCCACAACTTTATTTATTACGTTGGACTAAACTTTATTAATATTGCATAAGGGCAAATATTGCATGACTGATATTAACGTCGGAGCTTGGTCAGATGTCCAGGTTGTATTATAGCCGACGTGTTGGATTGTCAGTTAGCGGAAGGACGGGTCTCTATCGGATCGCCTAATTTTTGTACGCCTAATTTGCAATGGCACCCAAACGAAAAGCCTAAAATTTTTTCGCCTAATTTCACTCTTCAGAATCGTGTTTGCCCTAATTTCACTTCGCCTAACTTTTTATCGCCACATTGTCATTTACCAAATGCGTCATTTGGCAGAACAATTCGTAATTCCTAAAGTTTACAATTCCTAAATATTAATTCGCACAAAATTAAAAATAAAACATGCAACATGCATGCAGACATGCAGCATAACATGCAGCATGCATGCAGACATGCAGCATGCAAGCAGAAACACAGCATGCGTGCAGCATGCATGCAGATATGCAGCATGCGTGCAGGCATGCAGCATGTAAGCATGCAAGCACGCATGCAGCATGCGTACAGGCATGCAGCATGTAAGCGTGCAAGCAGGCATGCATCATGCAAGCAGGCATGCAGCATGCAAGCAGGCATGCAGCATGCATGCAGGCATGCAGCATGCATAGTTTCCGTCACGGCATCGGCGCTGCGGGGCTCCGGCGGTCCCACGCGAGCTTTTCGTCGCAGATGGTTTTCGCTCACCACCAAGGCTTCGGCTTGCTGGCCGGCTTCGCCGGCCAGCCTCAGCCCCGGCGGCGGGCTCAACCCACCTGCTCCTTAGCTCGCGGGCCGCCTCGCCCCTCCGCGCCTACGCGCTTTTATATTGCACTCTAGCGTAGGGCAGACAAGACTACGTGGAGTCGGGTTTGCAGCGATTCGCTTCTGTCAATTTATTTTCTCAATAAAATTCTATGCTTTTATTCCAATACATTATTGGCACATTTCATTTTAGATATGCTAAAATTAGAGCTTTTATAAATTTTGCGAAATAATCGTTATGCCAAAATAAAGTTATGCCAATATAAATTTATGCCAATATAGTTTAGGCTATTTTACATTAGACATTCTAAAATTAGGCCTTTCAATTCTTAGGCCAAACTATAATGGTGGCAAAACAATTTTTAGGCGAAACAATAATTGTACGTTTTAAGTTTAGGCCAAAACGGTTTGGCCAAACCATATTAGGACAAACAATTTTAGGCGAACCGAAGGGCACCCCGGAAGGACATATATGACGGGATGTTATCAAAGTTGTGTAATGCGTGTTTTAAAGGATATACTTTTAATATTATTTAAATATTCCTGTTAAATTGACAATATTTTTATTGCTTGTGACAACCTTGGATAAACCTGGATATGGGCAAAAGCACAAGAGTCCCTGCTGACACAATGTGAGTTGTTGTGTATACTGCATTTTTAAAGGACTAGACAGAGATTCGATCTCTTTTCATTTGAGAATCTAGGTTACCTATTTATACAAGTTGTTATAAATAGTCTATATAAATGCTGTCCCACTACTAGGCCTTTGTCATTGAATATTTTTTTATATTATCGCGATAATTCGTGGGTATTATCCTGATCACCACGCTAGCTAAATACGGGTTAATTATCAGAAACCTGAGTTATGGATCGAATATTTTGCCCGACCTGAGAATGGAGTCCAAGACCTCCGGATGTCGTTGTAATCACTTCACCACTCGCTACTACACCATCACTTTATCAAACTTTTGTCCTCTACCTATTATTAAACTTATTCAAAACAGGTGTGCATTTATACAACGTGTATGAGATATCATCATCATCATCATCATCAGCTCATTTGATGTCTCCACTGCTGGGGCACGAGCCTTCCCTATGGATGGATAGGGAGAACGGGCTATAAACCACCACG
This sequence comes from Eudonia mercurella, assembly GCA_963082485.1. Lineage (NCBI taxonomy): Eukaryota > Metazoa > Arthropoda > Insecta > Lepidoptera > Crambidae > Eudonia > Eudonia mercurella. Next base: position 13,418,640 of record OY720031.1, on the reverse strand, counting down.
CGGGCCCAGTGCGGATTGGCGGTTGTTAACGACTGCTAATGCAGCCAGGACCAACGGCTTTACGTGCCTTTCGAAGCACGGAGGAGCTCGAGATGATACATTTTTGGTCACCCATCCGATGACCGGCCTTTGCAAAAGTTGCTTAACCTCAGCACTCGCAGACCGGGCGTGTTAACCACTGCGCCATCGAGCTTCTCATGAAATCCTCATGTATCAGATATGTGTGGTCATAATTAAAAGACCCAAATTGTATCCGATCTAGATCTTGTATGTACAGTTCATCATCATCATCATCGTCATCATCAGCCTACACATGTCCACTGCTGGACATAGGCTTCTGTACAGCTATTTTATCTTATCTTAGTGGGGCTTGCTGAGGTTTCCCTCTCGCAGTAATACTTCGACCCATCGGGATCTTATTGTGCAACCTCATCCTTTCACTCTTCTTCCTCTGTAAAGATAGATGCCTTAAGTTTGGCAACGTCCTGAAGAGCGAAGAGCCTGAAGTACTCCGGTTTTGTATAAGCCAACCCTAGCAGTCCTATTCTTTTCCTAGCCAGAGAGTCGCAGTCACACAGTAGGTGATGCATTGACTTCGTTTCCTCTCCACATGCCCTACACAAACTATTTGTTGATAGATGCAATCTGTGAAGCATTTGTTTTGTGGTATAGTGCCCTGTCAAGGCACCGATGGTTAATCGGGCCTGTCTTCTACTGCCTCCGCATATGAACTTACTCCGTCCTAAGGCATTTTCGCTTAGGAAGGATTTGGAGTTTTTTTTTTTTATTTTTTTATATTTACGGGTAAGCACAGTGCCTTGATCTCACCTGATGTTAATTGATGATAAGGCCATTTGGTGAAAGCGCACTTCACCCGGGATCCTCAACTAGTGAGGGACTGGCTATCTTATCTCTAGCTGCCGGAACACAACAATGCTACAAACATTGTTATTATGGCGACATATTTAGATAAGATGGTGGTAGCTAGCCAGGCGGACAAACAAGTCCTACCACCAACCAAACCGAGTACACAAAGATGTACTCCCCGCTGGGAATCGAACCCGGGACCTCTGTCCCGGGTTCGATTTCCCGGGTCCCGGGAGTGTTTCATACCCGGCTGCTCTGTACAGTTACTTAGACATAAATATTAATTTTAATTGGTCATGCAATTGTTAATAAATATTTATATTACCGCGTGGTCTGGTGGCTAAGACCACCGGTTTAGACCCAGAGGTCCCGGGTTCGATTCCCAGCGGCGGGTAAATGTCCGTGTACTCGGTTTGGTTGGTGGCAGGGCTTGTTTGTCCGCCTGGCTAGCTACTACCATTTTATCTAAATATATCGCCATAACATCAATTTTTGTAGCATTGTTGTTTTCCGGCAGCCAGGGATAAGATAGCCAGTGCCTCAGTAGTTGATGATCCCGGCTGAAGTACGCTTCCATCATTGGCCTTATCAACACTTAAAATCAGGTGAGATCAAGGCACTGTGCTTACCCGTTAATATAAAAAAATATGCGTGACGTCATGCGTATTAGACGCGCATAAGCAAGCAGCAGTGATCATAAATGTAAGTACACAGAGGTTACTGAACCGCTAGGCTGTGATTTGTTTATTTTGATGTCACGTCACAATATAAATATTAAATAAAAGAATGCATGCTAAATTAAAGTTAATAGATAAGTCCAAGTAACTCTGCATACAAGATCTAGACCGGATACACTTTGGAGCTTTTCGTTATGACCATACCTATCTGATACACATTGTATGTTCTAGTTATGATCAAGCATTTTCAGCGGGATAAAATCAGGAGTGAAAAGATCCTCAGAAGATGTAATGTCACCGACAAATCTCTAAGAATTGCCAAAGTAAGTGGCATTGGGCGGGGCACATTGCTCGTAGAACTAGCAGCCGTTAGAGCCGAATAGTTTATGAGTGTTGACCGCGTATCGACAGATGCATTTAACAACCCCCACCGAAACTAGCAACCTACTTGTTGGCTTCGGAACCTGAAACCAGGGAAACCAGTTTTAATACATTAACAGTTTTGTTGGTTATATACCTACTCGATTAGTCTGATAGGTTAATTTCCAACATCTTATGTAGTTGCAGAGCAGAGCAGACGCAGAGTTGCTCGAATTGTCACCGACATGGTTATTTCAAGTCGGCTCGATCCACTATCTCTTCGGAGAGACGTTGCGTCTCTCTGTATATTGTACCGCATATATCATGGGGAATGTTCTGAGGAATTGTTCGGCTTGATCCCTACCGCTGCTTTCATTCACCGCACTACACGCAATCGACTGTCATTCTATCCACATCACCTTCATGGATGGCAGTCTACTACTGTGCGTTTTTCACGAAACTTCTTGCCTCGAACTACAGTGAACCAGCTCTCGGCGGCGGTATTTCCGGACCGTTACGACCTCGGAATCTTCAAGAAACGAGCCTATTCCTTCCTTAAAGGCCGGCAACGCGTCTGCGATTCCTCTGGTTTTGCGGGTTTCCATGGGCGGTGGTGATTACTTTCCATCAGGTGACCCGCCTGCTCGTTTGCCTCCTTCTTTTATAAAAAAAAAATAGTCGTCGTCATAACAACGACTTAAGTAGCATAAGTTTTGTTCCAACAATTAAAGATGTAGTTAACTCCTTTGTAGTAAGAAAACTCAAGTGAAGTATCCTTAAGTATTCATCGTCTTCATCGGCCTTTAAAAATTTCACTGTTGTGCGTAGGCATCATGAGCGAAAGTACATACAAAGATCGGGCGTTAACCCAGCACGCTGACCCAGTGCGTGGGTTTTACCATTTCATTATCATATCGCTACTTACAATAAAGTGAGAATAAAACGCTTACCTATTCTGAAATTTAAAAAGCAACTTTGAACTAGCAAACTAGTTAAATGCAATCACGTCGATCACGACACGACACACAGCAAAGCAGCAACCGCAAAATTGCAAGAAGTAAACGAATCTATTGCATGTTACTTCGAACGGCGGCGGCCACATTAACTCCGAGTCATTAGCGTCCGCGAAACAACTCAGGGGCAATATTTATTCAAAGTTACGTCGCCCGTCATTTGCGTAATGGCTTAATTGGAAAGTTTCGTTGAGTCAGTCAATTTTCGTGCCCGGAGAGTGACGCGGAGCGAGCGCTTTTTCGCGTGTCAATCGCGTTTCACGCCCTATGAAAATAACCTCGATTTTTTTGAGCATAACTAATTGCGTCCGTAAGTGGACGCCTTTCGCGAAACGAGCGGCCACGGCAATACGTGACGGTGTAATTATAAAAAGCAAGTACTTTTGTGTTATTGACATGTCAATTCGAATTACTTATGTAGTTTGTTTCTTTTTTTGTTGTCAACAAACAACTTCGTGTGCTTACCAAGCATAAGGGCACACGAAGTAAAAGCATACAAATTCTGCTACCGAAAATGATATATATTTACAAACAGACTATACATAAAACAATCAAAATGTTAAACTTTTTAATAAGTAAATGTTCTGTGATGAAACATACAGGGTGGTTTGGTAATATAAGTATAATCCTGAAACATAGCCTCGTATAGCCAAGTAAAAATAACACCGTGATAACAAAAGTAAAAATAAAAATCATATTTATGAAGATTTAATTTTTCATACAAAACTTAAATTTATTTTATTACATTATTTTTGTTCAACCCTGACATGTTTTGATTTCTGTTTCGTTTGGACCATGAGGTTGACTAACAAGGACAATGTAGCAGCTGGACCTAGGGTTGTCACAATGCAATTTTACTTAGTAACGGACAACCCATTAGGGTTGATAAAGAGAAAGCACCATATAGTGCTTTTTAGGTAAGTTTATAATTCTCTGATCAAAAAGGGACCGATAAGACACCATACCATTCGAGTTAAGCAGGCGTCGTCCGCACCGGCAAACTAAAGTTCCTAATTAATTAATATCGATCCTGAGTAAAGTTAGGTAATTAATAGAAACGTGGTCCCCAAAACTTAGATAACCCTTTGAGAAGTTCACGTATTAATTCACGGGGAGACAATGAAAACTTCGGTTGAAAGTAGTCCGCTTGTCTATAAAGCCGGGGGAAGTTACAGTCTCGAGCAAGGGCTTAGCACGGATACTTTTGCTTGACAATTGAGCATTCATTAGGTACTATAACGTGCTAAATATAAACACATGATACTTGCTAACGGTCTAACACGTTATCAAGGAAAAAAAACTATAAACACTGTATTAACAAACGAATATAATTTAGTATATTTGAAAATAAGAGAAGACAAAGAACATAAAATATGTTAGAAAAACAGAATAATGGTTAACACGGTTCAGAATTCCATAATTCTGCAAATTAGTAAAATGTCATATAAAAAAAAGTTCAACATAATTTTCGAAATAACTGTATTTTTTTTTTAAAAGGAAACACAAAACCGAACGCGCTTAAGGTAGGTACGCAAGTACAAGATATTACTTTTATACAAATATTATTTAACATCTAACATAATAAAAACACTGAACCTTATAATAACACCAAACAAAGCCGAAGTATGCTTTGGAAAAATGGCAAGGTGAGGGGAAATAGTTATGAAAAATACAAAATTAAAAGCAGAAAAGACTACAGAAAGAGATAGGGATACTTTTTAAAAGAGGTCTTGAGAAGCAAAAAAAGGTGAACTCAGCTCTGGCCGTCCTATAAATGAAGGACTTTGAGCCTCTAGACTACATCATACACTATTCTATTAATGTATGAAAGTGATACTGTATAAACAAATAAGGGAACGGCTGAAAACCAGCGCTGAGAAAATCTCAGTAAAAGCTGAGCCATTCTCTTTTGCCTTAGACCCTGTGTTACTTTTTAACGTATTTTTGTTGTAATTTTTGAGGCAATTAACTATTTATAAATGCGAAAGTTTGTGTGTATGTGTGTTTACATTTGTTGCTTCTTCACGCTGCAACGGATGGATGGATTTGGATGAAATTCGGCATACAGATAATTTATAACCAGGATTAACACATAGGAGTTTTTATCCCGATATTCTCACGGGAATGAAACTCATACCTTTTCTCTATATTTGGTGATTTGATGTTGGAAATAGTTTTATTTAAACTATTTGGTAGTTTTTATACTTTTTTGTTGAAATTTTGACAGGCTTTTGAAACTGTCAAAGCGGTACGAAGTCCGCCGGGTCCACTAGTTAATTATAAATAACATAAGATGTATTAGGTTACCTATGGGTGGCCGATGCGTGTGGGGATGCGAGTTTCACTCGAATGCGGTCAATCAGTAATCTGCTTTTCATTAGTGCGAAACCTAGGCTCTGTGAGACTCGTACTAAGTTCGCTTTATGTACGGAAGAAATCTGCATCCACATAAGATAAAAAACAACGTAAAACTTGTAGGAGCTTTATCGTATAATTAGCAGCCCGCTCGCGACTTCGTCCGCTTAAATGAACAACTGTATAAAATGATGGTTAAAAAAAATCTTAGAACCTTATTGCAACGCCACTTACGGAGTTCAATTGTGAATCTAAACTTTCTAGGGCCACTCAAATATAAAAGAAATGTTTCATCAAATTGTTGGTGGTATCTACGTACGGGAAAATTATATATAATTAAAATAAATGTACTTAAGAATACGTAGATAATAGTCCTGCTCTTGTGAGTTATTCTGAACGCCATCCACTTTGTTGATAGATAATGCGTTTTTTGTAATTATTAGTTTTTTTCATTTATCTGTAATAATGAAACAAAATCGTAAAAAAACAATTTAATATTATTTTTAGACAAGAAACAAATAATAATATTTTTTACAATATTTTTACATACATACATACATACATACATACATACATCACGCCTTTTTCCCGGAGGGGTAGGCAGAGACCACCTCTTTCCACTTGCTGCGATCCTTACAGACTTCTTTCGCTTCATCCACATTCATTAGTCTCTTCATACACGCTCGTCGGTTTAGGGTGAAAACCCTCTGAGATGACACCCGTGATACAAACGAATAACTTTTACTATAGGACCAATTCCCTAACTAGAAAATAATATTCAGCTGTTCCATACAAAACATCAATATTCATTCGGCCAAAATGTATGGAACAGCTGAATTTTATTTTCGAGTTAGGGAGTTGGTCCAATAGTAAGAGTTGTTCGTTTGTATCACGGGAGTCATTTCAGAAGTTTTGGACGGTGATAAAAAAGTCAACCTGTATATAAGCAAGAATTAAAAGATTTAAAAAGGTAACATTCAAATATCTCTTAATCGCTTGTGGGGTCTAATGCCCATCAAATCTGTAGTCATCACATTATTTCATAGGAGCAAACTATATTGCGTTGTCACTTTAATTTGTTGCACCGTTTCTAAGTTTGACTAGTTTTGACTCTTATTCCATTGTATTAAGAGTAACATTATTTACATGATGAGCATTATCTGTGTTAGTGACTGTACTAGTCTTGACATGTTAACGCTAAGTGTGCTAAATCATTATGCCTATATACTAACTAATAGCAATGTTTTTTTACCTATCTCTTCCAAAATCATGATTTCTAACAAGTGCCATGAAAAAAAGTCAGGAGTTTGTACCTGACTTTTAGGCCACTCCTCATAACCACATGAAAGATTCCCTAGTCAGGTTACCGATGGCGTATTTAAAAAAATCTTGAGTAATTCTATATGTTTTTATGTATTTTGTTCAGAAAAGGTTTTCACCGTGACAAGTCATCATTTTCAATTTATGAACTAGTAGTAACTAACTAGTTTATTAAACACAGAATTGTAGTTACATTATAAAAAAACAGGTAGTCTTACTCTGTGTAAAAACTAATCATTATAATTAAATATTATTATTATTTTTAATTTAAAATAATCCAAATTAAAGGACATTTCTTACTTTTTTAATGATATTAAAAAACAGGGTGTAGACTTGTACGACACGACAGGCGTGACAATTCACAAATATTTAGCAGTGGTTTTTTTTGTACCATCTACAATTATGTGACATAAAAACGAATTCATTTGTCGAATCATAGCTGTCTCGGCTGCCGGGAAAGCAATACCGACACAACGACGGGAGCTGAAGGATTAAAGAGCTAAGGAGGGATGGATGATGAATAATGATGATATTTGGGGATATACTTGGCTAGTTGACGTTGACGGCGTAGCAACGACACGACTGTCGTGGGGATGGAGCTGAGCTGGTAGAAGTCGCTTATTTCGCGACCACACACACACGCACACGCACTTAATGAAGGGGTGTACCGGCCGGTAGGCAATTTACGAGTAGTTCTAGAAGGTTTTTGAGCGGAGAGCTGATGGTATAATTATATTTCCTTCTCTATGGCTGATCAAATAGGCTTGTGCTGAACGACGCGACGTCACGGGCGGGCCGGTCGTTGAGAACTCAGTGCCGAATGCACCCCGCACGTCCTTGGGGCTGAGAGAAGTTCGCGCGGTCCAATCAGCACATTAGCTCCGCCGTCGGCTTGTGCGGCGTATCTTTTAGTTGAATGAGACCGTCACGTTTTTGGCGCGAACAATAGCGTTTATCAGGTATATGACTTTATCATCTATCACCTCCTACGGTATCCTGAGTACACTGTCGGTGGTGTGGGCCTGCCCCAACCCGATCCGATGTCCTAGCCTTTAGATTCGCTTGTCCGGTCCCGATCCGATCCGAACCCCTTGAAGAAACTAGTAGGGAACGGGGGCACACTAATGCGATTCCTCCTAAAAAAACCTCTGACGGCGTTTCGTTTCACACGTTTCATATTTAAGTTTTTTGCCACCCCCAAAAAAGTCCGGTGACGCTAAAATGCCAGCTGAGGCAATAAGCATAGTCCCTCCAAAAAAAGAACCTTTTTATTTGGGCAATGCCTCAGTGCCAATAGTGCCTCAGCAGTTATGGACACTGAACTAACTTCGTATTGAATTAACTATTAATATTGAATTAAGGTAAAATTAAGATTTAGTGAAGTCATTTTTCTATTTGACTATTCTAGCAAACCACATTAATTTAAAGTTGCTTTTAAACATTTATGTTTTGGCATGTTAAAGAATCTTATGCGGGACTTTCATCCTATGCGTAGTTCTAAATCTTGTTGTCCCGCACTCTCTGGTAAGCTACTGTTTGTTCCAAATCGTATTATAAATGATATCGTGGTAAAAATATTTGATAAATGTAATTAAGTGTTGCATTATTTTAATGTTTCTAATTCTTTTGATTTTTTTTGCGTTTTCTTGAAAAACTGCGAAATCTCGAACAATGTTTTATTTTTTGTTTCTGGTATATATTTATAGCAAAGAAACAAAAGGATGGAGTAACCTATCAAAAATATTAAAAATGTCCCGTGTAAACCGATATATTTAAACATATACGGCGTAACCTTTAAATATATACCTGTTCCCAATTTAGTATATACAGCAATCAAGACTACAGCGGTGCTATGGTGAACAGGTAAAAGTTCGCCATATAGGACGTTAATCATTATTATAGGCCCACAACATATGCCCACAGAATAACCAACTAACAGAGCCATAGTTACATAATTGTTTTCTATGATTATAGTAAGTCTAATCAAATACAACTAGAGAGACATCACACCCATGAAAAACAAACAAACAATGCTAGCTGACAACAGAAGAGTTCTCCGTTTCATGATTTTTGTTAGACCGCAAGCCAGATACATCCCGAACACGGTTGTACCATCGAGTATCAACATCCACGTGTACGCATTGCGCTCACTGTTAGTTATCTTCTTAAGCATATCAATAGCATAGACTGTATATGCCAATTTGCCTGACCAATCACATAAACTACAAACCAATATGCAACACAATATTGGCTTATACACTTCTGGTTCCGCAACATTCTTTAGATGTTGCCATATCTTAGAACAGAAAGACGCACGCTTCGGTTTGTGATTCTTAGCTCTGTGATCACGGATCAAGAGATCTAACTCCTTTTCTGAATCTTCACTAACTCCTTTGATCCAACGATGTGCTGCAGCGCACTGGTCATATTTATTTTTACTCGCTAACCAATATGGTGATTCAGGTAAAATTACAACAAATATTAACAAACATATTGTTCCAGTAACTCCAAACAACGCTATTGACGTCCAATGAAAGTATGTGCCCAATGTATTTGCTATCCAAATGCCCCAGAAATAACTGGCCGCTTGAAATGTAAAAATTATTCCTCGACACTTAGGAGTGGCGTATTCTGACCCTACCATAATATTTAACGTTTTTACTGTGGCCGCAGTTATGCCAAGCATGGCTTGGCTTACAATTATCTGTTCGATATCTGTACTAAAATAACAAATAAAAAAGGCCAAAACTGAACAAGTATACGCGAATAACATAGAAATCTTGCGTCCGAAAATATGTGCCAATATTACTAGGACAACAATCCACGGGGCTCCAGCGAAGGTTAAAGCAGATGCTGAAATATAAAAATAAATAGGTTATATACAAATATTTTATTCTTACCGTTACTAATTACAAAAAGAAAGCTAAGTGCCTTTATCCCTATCACATTGTAATTCTGTTCGTGTGACTACAAAGGTAGGAATGAAATGAGACGTCATCTCAATTTAATATATTATATTGATGCTGAGTAAACAGCCTTTAACTGTCCCACTGCTTGGCAAATGCCCCCATTATTGAAATCAATTGAAATCAGTCATCGCTACAATTAATAGTTAAAAGCTTAATCACCACGCATGCCGTTGGTGATCACAAATCCGGGCTTTGCATCGAAAAATCCAAAATATATTTTGCCCGACCTGAGACTTGAACCCAGGACCTTCGAGTATGGCCAAGCGTTTTGCCACTCAGCCACCGAGGCGTACTAAATTATATATGTTTTTATATAGGTTATAAATATTAGCAATTACCACATGGGCTACTTATACTCGTAGTATCGAAATTCAAGAGAGTTTGGATGACTCGACACATACTTGTTACACTAAGGTTGTATTTTTTAGTTGCTATTTTTATTTCCTGCTTTTTTAATGTGATTTTGTATGTGTCGTGATTTACCAATAAATGTTTATTCTTTCATTCAATTATAGACCGTATATCAACAGTATTTGTAAAACTAGTTATTTGCTGTTACTAGATACGTTCACCTTCACCTATGCAAAGAATAATAATAATACTAATGTGGAAGTGTATAATCAAATTATATTTACATGCCCATGATTCCAAGGACAAGCTTTCGCTGCCCGCCTCTGTAGAATTGACCTCCTTCCTGAGCTGCGGGATTATCACGGTCGGCGCTCCCATGCTCAAGCCACTTGTCATGGCAGACAATGATATGAGAGTGCAGAGCATGGCCTGGGTACAAATTAAGATCAATCCGTTAAAAACAATTAAATTAGATTAGATAAGTAATTTTGTAGGAATCCAATTGTCATTGTTCTGGATTTATTTGAGCGATGGATGAACGAGACGATGCTCTTGTCTTGTCGTTCTCTTTTACATTCTGCAAAAAAAGCAACTGTTGATCCAAAAGTACTATTGAATATTATTCCTTGGGATTTCTAGCGAGTAATGAATTTACCTGCGTTAGGCCTGGTTCTTGAGTTTTAGTTATTAGTCTGTCGGTTACTAGGTAAGTTCTCCTTGCTTTAGAAGGCTCGTAAATCTGTTGGTCCTAGCTGCATTAGCAGTCGTTAACAACCACCACAATACGTACTGGGCTTGGGTGCTGGTTTATGGTCCGATCTCCCTGTGGTGTTCCCATCCATCGGGAAGGCTCGTGCCTTAGCAGTAGGGACATTATAAGGGGCTGGGAGTGATAATAATACGTAAATGGTATTTTACTTTTAAATATAGGGGTTGGTCCAATTCAATGTTGTCAGAGATACCACAATGCATTTTTGTAAAACAAAGCGCACTGTGTCTGTATTCTGATCTCGTGACTTTAAATCAATATGACTAGCATAGTTTTGGATAATTGTTAATTGTAGCGATGATTTTATTCTAATGATAGTGGATTTTGATCAGCACTGTTACAGTAAGAGACATAGGCTAATACTACTGTTACTTGTCAATATAAATTCTTACTTCTAGTGATATTATTCAAAGAAACCGCATCGTCAAATACATCAACAGTGTAGAGTTTACTTCTCGGATATACGTATTATCTAAAAAAAGTTGACTTATTGAAGCACTATCAAAAGCGGAAAAATTGGAAGGACACTAAATAAAATACTTATAAATATTATTACACTGTACCTGTCTCAATTTAAACTTCCATTTCACTTCATTTGTATTTACATTCTTGTATTCCACATCCATGTTATTATGACAAATCGTAATGAAGTGCTATGCTATGGATATTTCAGTCAAGTTACTTTTAGGAAATATTTCTCAAACAGTTGTTCAATTATTGTAATATCAACACCAACGTTCACGTTATCGTTACGTCATTGCCGAATATTATCATACTTTGCAAAATATGGTGTCTGAAAGTAATATTATTCAAAAAAGATACTCAAAATATAGTAGTAAAAAAGTAAGAGACTATGATACTGTCCCTCTGCTGAGCTGAGTTTTCGATATCGCTCGCTATCTATACAAATGATAGATATGAGCTTAAAAATAGAAACACTACATAAAATAAGAATGAGAATAAGATTTTTTAAATTGACGCTTACACACAGATTCACACAATACAGCACATTATAGTTAGAACAGTAATAATATTGTGTAAGTACTTATAATAAAAATGAAAATTAAAAATCAAACTTAAAAAAAAGAATATATCACTACATAGTATTTTTTTTTATTTATTTTTTATACGTAGCACGGCAAATGACTCCATTTCACCTGATGTTAAGTGAATATGGAATCCAGATGCGATGACAACTGGTGCAGCGTGAAAATAACGCAGCATCAGTTACCCTCACTCTGCCGGCCCACAAGGTGCCTCTTCACGCCTCGTTTGAAGGACCCCATATCATAGGAAGGAGGGAAAACGTGTGCAGGCAAACTATTCCATGTTTTGGAAGTGCGACAAAAAAATGAGTCACCAAATTTCTTAGTGCGTGATGGAATATTTGAGACAGTGAAGCGGTGACTCCGGAGAGCAGCACGCGTACTCCTATGGAGGAAGGGAGAAGGAGGGATGAGGTCAAAGAGTTCTTCAGAGCACTCGCCATGGTATAAGTGGTAAAACACGCTGAGTGACGCAATATCTCTACGCAATTGCAGAGTTTCGAGAGTATTTGTGACTTCTGCGTTGCCGATAATGCGTACAGCGCGACGCTGCAATCTGTCCAAAGCATCGAGAAGGTACTTTGCGGAACCGTCCCAGATGTGCGAGCAATACTCCACGCAAGACCGTACCTGTGTCTTGTACAAAAGGCACAACTGGTCAGGCGTAAAGAATCGCCGCACCCTGTTCAGAATACCGAGTTTTCGTGAGGCTGTTTTGATCACGGCTTCGATGTAGTCTCTTTGGTTTAGATCGCAGCGAATCGTCATACCGAGCATGTTGATACTGCTCTGCAGGCTTAGAGATGTACCCTGAAGAGTTGGAAGGGGAAGGAATGGTGACTTTTTTGCCGTGAACGCACACACCTGTGTTTTCTTGGCATTGAACTCAACAAGATTATTGGAGCCCCATTTAGATATGAGGTCCAATACCCGATTGAGTTCAATGACAAGATTCACTCGGTTAACTTCGGTTTCGACCCGCCCGGCCGCTGGGTGACCGTTATATCCCCCATGCACTGTGCTATCATCTGCATAGCAATGAATATTTCCAAGTGGAAGCATATCATTGATATGCAGAAGGAACAGCGTGGGGGCCAGAACGGAACCTTGAGGGACACCAGCGTTCACTGACATGAACCGCGAAGCGCATCCATCAGACAGGACACGGATTCTCCGCTCATGTAGGAAGCCAGCGACCCAGTTGCAGAACTGAGCAGGCAGACCGTATGCCGGGAGCTTGGAGAGAAGAGCTTTGTGCCAGACCCGATCAAAAGCCTTGGCTATGTCAAGGCTAACAGCCATCGACTCACCACGCTTGTCAATAGCCTCACCCCAGAGATGTGCAACGTACGCTAGAAGATCACCCGTTGATCTTTTCGGCCGAAACCCATATTGGCGATCATGAATTATGGAGTGTTCTTCTAGGTAGTGGACTAGTTGTTTGTTTAAAATACGTTCCATGATTTTGCACAAAACTGAAGTAACGGCTATGGGGCGGTAATTAGATGGGTCTGACCGATCTCCTTTTTCACACTGCCTGATTTTAAAATCAGGCATTGTGTGGCCACAGTGAGGAATTGAAGGTGGCTGTGCATTGCAGTCATCGATTCGGGAGTTAGCTGCAAAGAGTTTGGCCAGGAGATCGACCTTCTCTTGCGGCTTGTGAGCTAAAGTCCCGTCAGGACATCTCAGTGGTGGCAGCGAGGGTTGGCAGAAATTTGATTGCACGGCTTTGGCCAGACGCCAGTAGCTACGGCTGCCCGTAGGATGCGTCAGAAGTTCTTGGCCGACCCGTGCAACGCGCTGGGCATCCGCTCTAATGTAGGCTCTTTTGCAAGACTTGGTGGCATTATTATAGACTGCTTTCAGCGAGCGAGTTTCGGGATCCCCAAAAGCTTTACCTCTGATCCAAGCGCGGTATGCCGCCTGCCTGTTATCGACAGCGTTGGCACACTCACGGTTGAACCATCGGTTGCGCCGGCCTTTGCTGACGAGATAGGAGTGCGGAATATAGTATTCCATACCTAACACTATCTCATCAGCAACTGCAGTCGCACTGGCTGTCGGGTCCTTCCCACTAAAGCAGCGCTGCCCCCAAGAAACGGATGCGAAATAGTCCCGCATACCATCCCAATCTGCCGACGAGTAGTGCCAAATTTGGCGTTTCGATACCGCTGAAGGCGGTAGCGGGGCCAGAGGCACTTTGCTGGATACCAAGCAGTGGTCCGAAGATCCTAAAGGAGCTCGAACTTCCACTCGGTAACCAGCTGAGCGACTCGTCAGCAGAAGGTCCAGCAAAGAGGGCGCGTGACCGACTATATCTGGGATCCTGGTGGGCTGGTTCACCAGTTGAGTCAGGTCGTGCGTGAGAGCGAATGCGTGGGCAGTTCTACCGGCATGGTCAGTTTTGGAGGAACTTAACCACAACTCGTGGTGAGCATTGAAGTCCCCCAAAAACACCAATTCCGCCGAAGGAAACCGCTCCTGCGCTTCATCTGCCACCCGACTAAGGTGTTCTATAAGTCGAGTTGTCTCCATGTCGCCATTATGTGATCGGTAGACGCAGACGTAGACACGGCTATGAGAGCCCAAGTCGACGTGTACCACAAGGAGGGAAAAGGAAGGGTCCTCCAGACAGCGCAGACGGCGACAGCAAACGTCTGTCCGAACAAACAAGCAAACTCCGGCTTTGGCTTTAAAGGATTCTTTAAGCACAAAACCGGGATAGTGCAGGTAGGTGGTGTCAGCTGGACAGATTATTTGTGTCTCCGTCAAAAACAACATTGCTGGCCGTGCCGTCTCAAGATGGTGGTGGACGGCATTGAGGTTTGCATGGAGTCCGCGGATGTTAGCGAACTCGACCTCAAACGGTATGGTTGTGGTGGGGGTGTGCACCGCTGTAGGACCAGTTTTTGTTTTAGGCGCTGTCATGGTAGAGAAAAAGAGGGAGGCGTGAATCGAGGAAATGCTACCGCGATGCAAATAGTCAAAGTGCAGCGGCCTGTTTCACCAGGGATCTGCCTAAAGTTGAGTATCATTAACCCGCCGAACGGAAGGGCCCCCGAACCCCCCCGGGAATGGCCGCCGGGACCCCACCTTCCGGTCACCAACCGGCACGACGGGCCACCCCGAGATTATGCGTGGCATGGTGAGGCAGCCTCACGAGCTGGTTAGGCTCGCTTGGGCCCCTATACTGTGCCACGGGCGGCCAGCGGGACAGCCGTTTCTACGTCTACTAGTATAAAACAAAGTCGCTTTCTCTGTCCCTATGTCCAATTGTATGCTTAAATCTTTGAAACTACGCAACGGATTATGATGCGGTTTTTTAATAGATAGAGTGATTCAAGAGGAAGGTTTATATGTATAATAACATCCATTAAATAGTGGAGAAGTACTGTTATTTTTGAGGTTTCTAATGTGATGTCGTAAATAATTACATTTTTTCCGCTTACATTGCAAACGCAGGCTGAACCCTACGAGTTTTATCGAAATAATGTACTAAGTATTGTACACATTGAAAAGGTCTACAGAAAAGTCCGTGATGGTATATGTCTATCTCTTATGGATAACCCACAATAACTTTTTTTTGTCATTTACTTTTTACGACAAATAATGGCTAATTTTCGAAGCGATTTTAACCAATACAGCATTAATCCATAACCAATTAAATACCTTGAATACATTGTTCATTTAATATAGATCTATATGGCCCTTTACACCGTATGATTTAAGTGAATATTTTCGAAGATATTACAGATTTAAAAATTGCGGGACGTAGCGTTTGCGGCGGTACCGGCCGGCCGCCCGGTGCGGCAAGAGCGTGCCTATAAATAGCGCGTCTGAGGCCGCGATTTTCCCTATAGCACTTTGAATTTAGCAGCGATCGGACGCGTTTATTATAAAAACGTGCTTTTCAGCGCGACAACGTATCAGTAATTATAAGTAAGTTACGATAAATAATTGTATGATAGTAGTTTTAAAATATAAATTATATTCTATCTAAGGTTAATTTTTAAATCGCACTTATAGTAATTATAAGTACCTACATAAGGTGAGATAAGATTAGATTAAATAAAACCATAATTTATGGATTGCAATTTTCTATTAAGATCTTGATTCAAATTTACAGTTAGATCAATTTAATATTAGGGATATTATTTTCAAAAATCGTGATTTAAGGTGAGATATGTAAGTTCCAAAGATAGCAGGAAATCTATATCTATCTATCTTCATGGTATAGGGAAAGGGGGATTGTTTTACTCCAAATTTAACGCGTGCGGGCCACGGGCAGTAATGAATAAATCAAAACTACTGGATCGATTTTAATCACATAGGCTATATATTTTATACCCGTGCGAAGCCGGAGCGGGCCGCTATGTTTTCATACTCGTATACAACGTTCACAGTTTTTTTGTAGTGTATTTAGTATCAGCATTGCACCCGTGCGAAGCCGGGGCGGGTCGCTAGTATCTAATAAATTAAAAAATTAAGCTTACATGAGTTGAAAATACAGGTGGTAAGTGTGTAAGGCCAACAAGGACCTTGTCTCAGCAATATGCTGCTGCGTCTCTCAAGTTAGGCAGAGTGACGAAGCAGCACTGGTATTCTGACAGGGCCTTAGGGGGGCAGGTGACGTCAAGGACAGAAAGTAATTAGATTATATAAATAAATATACGTACAAAAATTATGTAATAATAAACAAATAAAAGAAGGTATGAATAAATGTAACTATATTAAAATAAATCAAAAATAAAGTAAATATTGCTAAACTACACAAATAATAGGCTGTATACACTAATTTTTGCATTGGTAATAAACAAAAAAAAAACGATTAATAAAAAAAAGACGATGTAAAATAAAAAAAAATGAACAAACAAAACAAAAAGTGCAGCAGCCAAGACAAAACATGACGCAAACTAAAATGAAAGATGCTGCATTATCGTGCAACATCGAATGTGCACCACGAGACAACATCAACCTGCTTACTGAGGTGGCTTAGGTTAGGTGACATAGGTACCCTGGACATCACTGGCGTAGGTCGATTAAAATAATATAGTCGCTGTAACCTAAAATTGGCATTTGTCCAGCAGTGAACGTCTTTTGGCTGAGATGATGATGATGATGATGATGAATCTAAAGTTGTAGGCCTATGTCCAGCAGTGGACTAATATAATAAATAAATAAAAAATATCAGAACTTTTACAGGGTACAATACAATGAGTGAATAACAGCCACAATGGTTTCTCAACTGTGTCGCAGCTGCTAGCGCCCACTTCCAAAAATTTTAGAGGCATCAGAGCGTTCTGAATGTAACAAAGATTAAATTAAATTTTAAACATTTTGACAAAATCAGTAAAAGTTAGGTACCTAGGTGTGTAAGTATGTTTGTGTGAGTGTGTGTGTGTGTGTGTGGTGAGAATGTTTGTGTGTGTGCGGTGAGAATGTTTGTGTGTGTGTGGTGAGAATGTTTGTGTGTGTGGTGTATTTATAGTGTGAGTGTAGTGTGAAAGGGGGGGAGTGTATTATAGGAATTAGGGAGTGGAATCAAACACAAAATGATCCTCTTCGCCCTACGATGTTAGTCTTGGGATCGGTGAGCAAACCACTAAGAGGATCAGTATGTGTCGTTATAAAATAGACATTCTAAGAATAAAGTCAGCCAGCGAGTATCTGTTGTCTAACAAATGCTCAAGAAGTTTTCCGTGTCCAGGTACGTTAGTTTTAGTAACCAGTTACTTATATGGATTTTACATTCGCGTAACGTTAGCGGATATACGTTCAGTGATCTGTTTACTTTGTTATATAAGAGGGGTGCGAAAAAATAAAAGTGACGTCTAGCAATGGCTAGTCTACAAATTTCAGATTTGCAGATCCGGTCAATATAATCTTCTGCTGTCAGTTTGTTGTAGTTGTAGTTGTCAAGAATTCTATTCTCCTTTGGTCCTTTTATGATAGAGCATTTTCCAATATTTTTGACGCTGTAAGGGAAAAAAGATCTGGACACTTGTTGAGTTTTTTGCCGGTTCTTTGTAGCCTAAACTAAATAAATGATTTTGAATTTTGAATTGAATTTTATTATGAACACTATGAAATAAACTTACTTGAGAAATGAAAGAATGCATTGTTTTATTTCCCTAAATGTTGTTTTAGGTTCATTATTATCATCATCATCATCATCAGCTCATTTTATGACCCCACTGCTGGGGCACGAGCCTTCCCTATGGATGGATAGAGAGAACGGGCCATAAACCACCACGCGGGCCCAGTGCGGATTGGTGGTTGTTAACGAAGCACGGAGGAGTTCGAGATGATACATTTTTGGTCACCCATTCGATGACCGGCCTTTGCGAAAGTTGCTTAACCTCAGCACTCACAGACCGGGCGCGTTAACCACTGCGCCATCGAGCTCCTCAAATAGTGATACTATGGTTCAAAAGATATTTGAGTATCTTAGTGAGGCTGCTATCTTGACATCAAGCTAATAGACACCTTAACAAATACAGTTCGTATCAATGTGATTTATATGTCAAAAACTGTGCATAAATAGTGAATCGCATACGCAAAATTTCAAAAATTGTATTTCAATAGAAAGCTACTTCAATAGTAGCTCCTCTGTGCCACCATATTATACACCTTATTCTCTAGGTAAGAATCAGGTAGAATAAGGTAATAATATGTTACAACCCTGCGGACTAAAATTTGATAAACCTCGAATTTTAACGTTGCATAGAGTTAATAAACCACCACCATCCATAGAAAAATCCGAAACACACTGCCCGACCTGGCAATTGAAACTGGGACCTTCGGTTATTTGACCAAGCGCTTTGCCACTCGGCCACCAAAGCCTTAACAATGAACGAAGTAAAAACAATGCAAATTCAACCCAATGGATTAGTAACACCTCTACATAAATCCCGAAACAGACGACTCACGCATACATCCCTTTATACGGCTCTTTATGTCAAACAAAATTCAATTCGCGCCAAGTGGGCCAACTAATGTATCTATTGTACAGGCGAGGACATACATCATCTTCCGAGTACCTGCCCTCTAATTCGGGTAGGATTTGAATGGATACCCCATATCATTGCGTCCTGAATTGTTCATAAATCTTCGTACATGCCGCCTTTTGTTTAGCGCGAGCGACGCATGAATGCCCCCGAGCTTAGGCGAATTCGGCTCCTGCTAAATTACAGCTGTATCATCCACATAAGAAAAGAAATGAGCATTATTTAGTTTTAGATTATATAAATCGTTTATATATACGAGAAATAAGGTAAGCCCGAGCACGCTGCCCTGTGGGACACCATAGGTTTTGTATATGTCGTCACTAACGTATTGACCAAACTTTACGCTCTGTGTACGGCCACTCAGATAGACTTTAATCAGATTTAGAAGCATATCTCTAACTCCGATTCGTTCTAGCTTGCACAAGAGGATGGAGGCAGACACTACTGTGACAAAGGCCTTTCTAAGATCAATAAAAACACCTAGACACTTTCGCCCACTGTCAAGCTGATTCATTACTAATGAAGTTAGTGCTATGAACGCATCTTCAGTTGATTTTCCCTGCCTAAATCCATATTGTGCGTCTGATAGTAGTTTAAATTTTTCCAAATATATGACCAGTCTATTATTATTTAACTTTTCCAATATCTTAGGAATTGTAGGCAAAACGGAGATAGGTCCGTAGTTGTTGGCATCAGTCTTATCTCCAGCCTTGTGTGACATTGGTGTTATGATTCAATGCTTCTTTATAGTTTATTATAGTTTTACTCATAGGACAGAGTTTCTTCAATGTCAGGTCAGAGATAAACAAAAATATCATAAGATGATCAGTGATGCTAGTATTTAGCAATTTTGGCTGCTAAGTTAGTTTTATTTATCTTTAAAATGAAATGGTCTAAACAATTCTGTTCTTTGGTGGGTAGGGAGTGGCCTGGAAATAAAGCATGAGAACTTAACATATTTAGATAATTAGACATAGTGCATCGCTCATAATAGTTTTCATTCAGCTGTGAGATTTAATTGTTTTTTATATCCCCTGTTATGTTAACGTTTTTACTCTTTTTGATGGTTTCCAAGTGTCAGTTTATAGAATCTATAAATTTATCTGCATTTCTATTTGACGGCGTGCGATATATTTCCAAAACAACAAACTTTTTGTATTCGATTTGTAGGCACGACGCATCTACTAAATTTATCTCCCTAACAAAAGCATCAATGGCGTTGTGTATGTAAACCACCACTCCATCATTTTGATTTTGATGTTTCGTGGTAGCATGCACTGTATAATTATCCAAAAGAGGAATAGGTTTGTTTATGTTGTGTCGACATTCTGTTAAAATTATTAAATCGACATGAGACTTGAGGTTTTCAACAGTCACTGTAAAATCTTCTATGTTGCAGTAAATGCTCCTAATATTTTGAGAAATTATTGTTATGTCGAAGTTTCTTATAGATACTTGTTTTGTTAAATCCTCAACGTTGCACTGCAGCGATTGAGCAATTTCAGTATAATCTATTTCTTATAGAGTAGAAAGAGAGGTATCCATTAAAAACTTTAAAAGGAACTACTAGGGTTGTTTTTCAGGATTTTTTGGACAATATTCAACTATAGCTATAACTATAGCAGGATTGGTAATGAATGCATAATTATTTTTTTTCTGACTTGGCGATATCGGTCTAAAACAAGTAGTGTGACATATATAATAATCAATGTTTTTTGCTTACCATGATTAGTTTTGTGCGGTGGTGAAGCGCAAAGTGAAAGCAGGTCATATGCGTATTGATGTTTTTTCTTATGTTTGTTTAAGTTGAGATATGTGTGTATATAGTTAAAACTTGTGTGTATAAATGATTTGTAAAATTGTTAATGTAGTTCGTGTGTGTTGTGGGACAAACATAATGAAATAAACCTTATCTGTGTAAAATAAAGTAAGAACAGAAATCAGTATAAAAGAAGAATTTGTAGGTTGCTATTGCTAGTCATTCTTCTAATCGGAGTTTTTGTGACATCATCATCAACGGCGGTGATGGCATCGCTTCCTAAGAGTAAATAAGCAAATGCTTATCGGGACGCTGGCGGGCAGTGAGACTCCTTTAAATAAATTGAGTAACTTTCACATAATGATCTATAAGTTTTATTATTTATGCCAACAATAACCCTATCGGCACGATCAACCGGTAAGTGTAATTGTTTATGCAGTCGTTCGGTAAGTAAACATGAAGTACTATTGCTGTCCAAAAGAGCACGAACATTAACCACACGATTGTCACTATCTCGTAGTTTGCTAATGCAGTCGATAATAAAAAGTTAGCGTGCCCTGATATCCCGTATGCCGCGGAGATGCTCCCCGTGAACGCAACGCTTGAACAATGAGACTTCTTATTCTTAGCGGCATCAGCAGCTGCTGAGTTTCGTAAGCGATCACTCGGCGCCGTAGCCGGCGCGCAATCAGTTGCTCCGGCGACAGCAGCAGGTAACAAACAACCTGGTTCGTTTACGTGAACTAATGTATGATGCCTACGCTTGCGTACTTTACAACCGGAACGCTTACGCAAATTAGCAAAGTGTCCACTACGGAAACAATTAAAACATAACTTATAGCTTGGCAGTAAATTATACCGCAATTCACTACTTAGTGCAAGGAACTTCGGGTAGTTATTTTAATAATGATCATCATTAGGCACCACCAGCTCCAGAAAAAGAAAGAAAATAAAAGAGGTAAATCCGGTGTAATCAAATTTATTCGCACAGGGGGATTTCGTCGATTGCTGTAATGCCCAGTGTTGTCGCGCGATTTAAAAGAGGACTTATCTACTAAAGGAGAATGGATCGCGCGCGCAGTTCGGCGCCTAGGTCAGCCTAGACCCGGGTCGTAGTCTGCGCTGGCCGGTGGGATCTGGATCCGGTGAAGCTGGATCCGCCGCTGTTAGCTGCCTCCGGAAATGCAGGCGGGTAGGGTGCGTGCAGGTGATCAACGCTTAGGAGATTGCTGCCCGGTAGATGAACCCTGGAACGCACCAAATAAAGGTATGAACAGATGTTCAGTAAGTCCAGCCGCCACGTAGTCCGGAATTAAGATACAAGTTGCTGCAATTGAACCTGGTTCACTAAACAATGACATCTAAGGGTTAAGCAATTGCAACACACAAAAAAAGTTAACATTAAGTTTAGAAAACCCAATGGGAGTCAACTCAATTAGCTATTGAAAACTCCCAAAGTAATAACATTTTATAAGAAATGTTTATTTTACTTATTATGAAGGTATCTTATCTTATCTTAGTGGGGCCTGTTGAGGTTTCCCTCCTGCAGTAACACTTCGACCCATCGGGATCTTTTGTGCAACCCCGTCATTTCACTCTTCTTCCTCTGTAAAGATAGATGCCATAAGTTTGGCCACGTCCTTAAGAGCGAAGAGCCTGAAGTCCTCCGGTTTCGGATAAGCCGACCCCAGGAGTCCCATTCTTTTCCTAGCCAGAGAGTCACAGTCACACAGTAGGTGCTGCATTGTTTCCTCCGTTTCCTCTCCACATGCCCTACACAAGCTATTTGTTGATAGATGCATTCTGTGGGGCATTTGTTTTGTGGCATAGTGCCCTGTCAAGGCACCGATGGTTAATCGGGCCTGCACTTATCATGAAGGTAAGTACCGATGCCATAGTAACGGTTATTAATTTCTACATAATAAAATTAAATGTTAATTGTATTTCGTCCACGGAATCCATTAGGAATCTCTCTTCACCTCAATACAAATATCTATTTTTGGAAAATAACGGTAGAACGATTCAACTCGTATGATCATCATTAAAACAAAAGGGTTTAGACAATTATAAACTACAATCTTAAGCATTGTAGGGCACAAATAGTAATTTGAAACAGTAAAACACAAATATCTTGGTCTAACGAAGCTATGGCAAAAATCAAGACACCCAAGTTTTTTGTATGACACAGCAGAACAGTAAAAAAAAAAGATCTTTAATAAAAAGATTATTAATTTGGTTAAATAATATTGATAAGTTTAACATTCGTTAATTCAATAATTACAGTACCTCCTTAAAAAACATAAATTTACAAAAACGTTGAGGGTACATAATTGTTTAGTAGCAGTGCATTTATCACACTACTTTTGCCTTGTTTTTAATGTATTGCTTAATGTTATTTTGTTTATATTTATTTATTTTGTCCCGTCATTTATCAAAAACTATGATTAAAAATGTATGCCAACCGGTAAGTACCAATGTTTTTACAAAATTTACGCCGTTCGCATGCATTCAAATAATTTTTATTGCTACTCTGATATGACACCATGGCTTTTATTTTAGTGGTATTTATAACATTTGCCGCATTATTTTGAAACGATTCAATCGTTTCGAATAAATCTGCGCGATTACGCATAAATTCAAGATGGTTATCTAATGTTATCAGTTTATCTTTAGAAAGATTGCCCTTACATTGCTCCCACTCACGGTAAGTTTTAGAGTACAGCTTTTGTGTGATAATATAAATTAAAAGAGTATCCCAATTATGAACAGGCTCTCCTAATGATTCTAAACAACGCAAATTCTTATTGACCTGATCAATTAATATATTTTGATTTTATAATAAAAGCAAAAGGGCACACTTAGAAAAATTATGTTGTTATGTTTGTAATTAAGAATTTTTCTAAAGCATAATTTATCATAAACATAATATTTATTTGATAAAGTTTTTTTAGCATACAAATATTTCAAGGTTTATTGCATGAAACACGAGCGTCAACATGTGCACTTTTGACTAGTTTTGACTCTTATCATGTATCAATAGTTACATTCTTTACATGTATTGCTTGTGACTGTACAAAAGATTATGCAAACATAACATTAATGCTATTATACATATCATTTCACCGGATAATACAGACGGATAATATAAACTTGAAGAAAGCTGAAAATATAAACGTTTTAAACTATATTATGAGATCTGTACGACTCTTTAAAAACTGATTTATATACGATAATAATCTCAAACTTCGCGCAAATACATTTAAATTGATACATGAAATTCACTGGTAAATGCGGTCCTATTTACAGAAGATTACAAATATGACTGTAGCGGTAACATTTATCGAACATAATTTTTACTCGGAACAGACTCTGTTATGTACTCGATTTAATAATATATTTTTATTTGATGGAACATTTATTCCGGCAAGCTTTTGTCAACGCTTGCCAAAATATTTTCAGATAAAATATTAAATGCAACCCAAATATTGGAACAGTCTTTGAGTGAGCATTTTTGTAAAATGTCACAATAATAATTGATGTTTATTGAACGTGGATTCACATTAAAAGTTTGCATAAAATAGGTACATTAAATAATGTACTCGTAGTAGTTGAAAATTGCCTCTCTCGCAAACATAATGACGTCATATAGTTTATATAATATCATATAGTTATAGTATAAGGTCCAATAGTAGCTTCAGTGACATTTGCTACTTAAACAAACAAATATTGGATACCCACATAACCGCCCTAGTTGCCTACTTATACCTGCCTTCACCCGTCAAACTGTCTAACTCATACATAATATAGGTACGCCCCAGCAACTTTATTTATTACGTTGGATAAATAAAATAAATAAACAAAATTAACATTTATTTGTATAAACATGTGTACAATTAGGGTGACAAAATGGGGGTGTGACTCTACATGTTTTACCATTGAAGGTGTGCAAAAATTGAGAAGGTGGCAGATCTTTTATAATAATAATTTGATTACATTTAAAATTACATTGAAAATTATATTAATATACATTAAAACTACACTAAAATTACATTTAAAATATTATATAAATTTATCATTTAGGAATTCCTTAACACTGTAAATAACATTTCTCCACCAGTAACTTTTTAAGTTTTATTTTAAATATGTTAGCATTTAGTTCCTTCAAGTTTTTAGGTATTTTATTATAAATTATAGGAGCCGTGCAGACTACACTCTTTCGCAGTAATGCCGTTTTAGATAGGTGTAAACACAATCTTTTGTTTTCTCGTCTATTTCTAACCAATAAATAAAAAATATTTCTAATAAATATTGCTAGGTATTTCACTTATTTAAATTGACGGAAGTGTAAGAATTTTATATTTCAGAAATAATGGTCTGCAACTGTCAGTTATTTATATTTTAAACATAGATCGTAAACATCGCTTTTGCAATTTAAAAATTTTTCTTTGTCTGTCGAATTGCCCCAGAAGATAATACCATATCTGAGTACAGATTCTACTGTACCGTAATTCGCTGTAAGTAGTGTATCGATATTGACAGTTGAGGTTAGTTCATGTAGCGCATAGCCCAAGCTGCAAGTTCTTTTACTTAATTCCTCTATATGTTTTTTCCAATTTAATTGTCTATCTGCAGACCTAAAAATTTTGCTGTATCAACTTACTGTATTGTATCACTGCGAAAATTTAAATTGATGTTGATTGGATCCTGTATTTTTCTTATTATTATTATTATTCTCTGGTTAAAATGCATAATTACAGTTTTTTTAAAATTGATTCTTAAATTATTCTTTTCAAGCGATGCAATTATATATTTTAATGCTTTATTTACGTCTGATTCGTAAGTGCTAGGATCATTACATTTTAATATTACAGTGCTGTCACCAGCAAATAATGTCATCATCATCATCATCATCATCATCAGATGATGGCTGAGATCAGCCAAAAGACGTCCACTGCTGGAAAAAGGCCTCCCCCAAGGATCTCCACAACGACCGGTTTTGTGCTGCTCGCATTCAGCGGCTTCCCGCAACCTTCAGCAGATCGTCGGTCCACCTTGTTGGAGGCCTGCCCACACTGCGCTTTCCGGTACGCGGTCGCAACTCGAGGACTGTTTCGCCCCAGCGGCCATCAGTCCTGCGAGCAATGTGCCCTGCCAACTGCCACTTGAGCTTAGCAACTCTTCGGGCTATGTCGGTTACCTTTGTTCTTCTGCGGATCTCCTCATTTCTCAGAGAAACCCCGAGCAGAGCCCTCTTAATGTCAAAGACTGAGTTAATACATTGGGCAAGTCGTTTATATAGATGAAAAACATTAATGGTCCTAGTACGCTTCCCTGAGGAACGCCCTATTTTATACTTCGTATGGCCGATTTAAATGTTACATCACATTTAGTTTTATAATTTAATCTTGATGTTTCTGTCACTTGCTGCTGACCTGTTAGATAAGAGCAGATTAGTTCTAAAACCTTACCTCTAATCCCATAAGCTTCAAGTTTACTAATTAAAATATTGTAATCAACATAGTCGAATGCCTGTGTCATATCACAAAATATAGCACAAATGGGAATTTTGTTATCAACCTCACTAATAACGTTTTTGTAAAAATCATATATTGCCATGTTGATTGTTTTATTTTGGCGGAAACCTTTTGGCTCATTACATAAGATGTTATTTTTCTCTAAACAGAAATTGATTTCACCATAAAAGAATTTTTCATATATCTTTGAAAATATTGATATGAGAGCTGTCGGCCTGTAATCCTCAACTAAT
Source organism: Eudonia mercurella (assembly GCA_963082485.1). Taxonomy (NCBI): domain Eukaryota; kingdom Metazoa; phylum Arthropoda; class Insecta; order Lepidoptera; family Crambidae; genus Eudonia; species Eudonia mercurella. The sequence goes on along the minus strand of OY720031.1, from coordinate 13,392,377 downwards.
TCTTCATTTTCTTTTTTAAATAATGGTTTTATTATTGTCATCTTCAGACCTTGTGGGAATGTGCCTGTCATTATACTAAGATTAATTAAGTATCTAAGATGAGTGCATATGTAGTTATTTACAGCCTTGATTACTTTTGAATTTACTGTTTGTAGTTTTGAGGGTTTTTATAATTTTATTAATGTGGCTCGGCAAACAAGGTGACATTGGACTAAACTTTATTAATATTACATAAGGGTAATCATTGCATGACTGGTATTAACGTGATTACCGACGTGAAGGATTGTCAGTTAGCAAGAGGACATATATGACGGGATGTTATCGAAGTTGTGTAATGCGTGTTTTAAAGGATATACTTTTAATATTATTTAAATATTCATGTTAAATTGACAATATTTTTATTGCTTGTGACAACCCTGGATAAACCTGGATATGGGCAAAAGCACAAGAGTCCCTGCTAACACAACGTGAGTTGGTGCGTATTAACGACTGCGTTTCTAAAGGAAGATACAGATTCGATCTCTTTTCATCTGAGAATCTAGGTTACTTATTTGTACAAGTTGTTATAAATAGCCTATATAAATGCTGTCCCACTACTATGCAAAGGCCTTTGTCATTGAAAAAAAATTATTTTATCGCGATAATTCACGGGTATTATCCAGATCACCACGCTAGCCAAATACGAGTTAATTATCAGAAACCTGAGCTATGCATCGAACATTGGAAGCACACTTTGCCCGACCTGGGTATGGAATCCAAGACCTCCGGATATCGTTATGATCACTTTACCACTCGCTACTACACCATCACTGTATCAAACTTTTGTTCTCTACCTATTATTATACTCAATCAAAACAGGTGTGCAATTAGACAACGTGTATCAGATATATGTGGTCATAATTAAAAGACCCGAATTGTATCCGACCTATGTCTTGTATGTACAGTTCATCATCATCATCATCATCATCATCAGCCTACACACGTCCACTGCTGGACATAGGCCTATGTATAGTTACTTAGACATGATTATTAACTTTAATTTGTCATGCAATTGTTAATAAATATTTATATGCGTGACGTCATGCGTGTTAGGCTCGCATAAGCAAGCAGCAGTGATTATAAATGAGATAAAGTAGGAGCTTTTTGTTATGACCAAACCTATCTGATACACATTGTACCTATGTTTCATCAATGATCAAGCATTTTCAGCGGGATAAAATCGACAAATCTCTAAGAATTGCCAAAGTAAGTGGCAGTAGGCGGGGCACATTGTTCGTATTAACTAATCCGTGGTAGAACTAGCAGCCGTTAGAGCCGAATAGTTTAGGAGTGTTGACCGCGTATCGACAGACGCATTTAACACCACCGAAGCTAGCAACCTACTTGCTGCCTTCGGGACCTGAAACCAGGGATACCAGTTTTAATACATTAACAGCTTTGTTGGTTTAGTTATCTTGTTCCATTAACAATCGGTGGTACATATTATACCTACTCGATTAGTCTGCCTGGCTAGTTACCAACATCTTATCTGGTTCCGTCGTCATAACAACGACTTAAGTAGCATATAAGTTTTGTTCCAATAATTAAAGATATAGCTGGCTCCTTTAAAGTAAGGATCAAGTGAAGTATCCTTAAGTATTCATCATCTTTATCAGAACTTAAAAAAATCCACTTTCGGGCGTAGATCCACCACCATGAGCGAAAGTACATAGGAAGATCGGGCGTTAACCCAGCACGCTAACTCAGTGCGTGGGTTCCATCATTTCAATATCATATCGCTACTTAAAATAAAGTTAGAACAAAACGCTTGTCTATTCTGAAATTTAAAAAGCAACTTTGAACTGCTATGTAATTCTAGCGAACTGATTAAATGCAATCACGTCGATCACGACACGACACATAGCAAAGCAACAACCGCAAAATTGCAAGAAGTAAACGAATTTATTGCATGTTACTTCGAACGGCGGCGGCCACATTAACTCCGAGTCATTAGCGTCCGCGAAACAACTCAGGGGCAATATTTATTTTAAGTTACGTCGCCCGTCATTTGCGTAATGGCTTAATTGGAAAGTTTCGTTGAGTCAGTAAATTTTCGTGCCCGGAGAGTGACGCGGAGCGAGTGCTTTCTCGCGTGCCAATCGCGTTTCACGCCCTATGAAAATAACCTCGATTTTTTCTGAGTATAACTAATTGCGTCCGTAAGTGGACGCCTTTTGCGAAACGAGCGGCTACGGCCATACGTGACGGTGTAATTATAAAAGCAAGTACTTTTGCGTTATTGACATGTCTTTTTTGTTGTCAACAAACAACTTCGTGTACCTACCAAGCATAAGGGCACACGAAGTATGAGAATACGAAAGTTGCAACCAAAAAAGATATATATTTACATAAACAGACTATACATGAAACAATCAAAATGTTAAACGTTTTAATAAGTAAATGTGTTGTGTGATGAAACATACAGGGTGTTTAGTAATATAAGTATAATCCCGAAACATAGTCAATGCAACTAAGTAACGAATACTAACGAACTAATACTAATAAATGATGTAGAGGTAAAAATATTAGATAAATGTAATTATGTGTTGCATTCTTTTAATGTTTCTAATTCTTTTGATTTTTTTGGCGTTTGCTTGAAAAACTGCTTAATTTCAAACAAGGTTTTATTTTTTGTTTCTGGTATATATTTATAGCAAAGACTCAAAAGGATGGAGTAACCTATCAAAAATACTAAAAATGTCCCGTGCAAACCGATATATTTAAACATATACGGCGTAAGCTTTAAAAATATGCCTATTGTCAATTTAGTATATACAGTAATTAAGACTACTGCGGCGCTATGGTGAACAGGTAAAAGTTCGCCATATAGGACGGCAATCATAACTATAGGTCCACAACATATGCCCACAGAATAACCAACTAACAGAACCATAGTTACATAATTGTTTTCTATGATTATAGTGAGTCTAATCAAATACAAGTAGAGAGACATCACACCCATGAAGAACAAACAAACAATGCTAGCTGACAACAGAAGAGTTCTCCGTTTCATGATTTTTGTTAGACCGCAAGCCAGATACATCCCGAACACGGTTATACCATCGAGTGTCAACATCCACGTGTACGCAACGCGCTCATTGTTACTTATCTTCTTAAGCATATCAATAGCATAGACTGTATATGCCAATTTGCCTGACCAATCCAATAAACCACAAACCAACATGCAACACAATATTGGCTTATATACTTCTGGTTCCGCAATATTCTTTAAATGTTGCCATATCTTAGAACAGAAAGACACACGCTTCGGTTTGTGATTGTTAGCTCTGTGATCACGGATCAAGAGATCTAACTCCTTTTCTGAATCATCACTAACTCCTTTGATCCAACGATGTGCTTCAGCGCACTGGTCATATTTATTTTTACTCGCTAACCAATATGGTGATTCAGGTAAAATTACAACAAATATAAACATACATATTGTTACAGTAACTCCAAACAACGCTATTGACTTCCAATAAAAGTATGTGCCCAATGTATTTGCTATCCAAATGCCCCAGAAATAGCTGGCCGCTTGACATGTAAAAATTATTCCTCGACACTTAGGAGTGGCGTATTCTGACACTACCATAACATTTAACGTTTTTGCTGTGGCCCCAGTTATGCCAAGCATGGCTTGGCTCACAATTATCTGTTTGATATCTGCACTAAAATAACAAATAAAAAAGGCCAAAACTGAACAAGTATATGCGAATAACATAGAAATCTTGCGTCCGAAAATATGTGCCAATATTACTAGGACAACAATCCACGGGGCTCCAGCGAAGGTTGAAACAGATGCTGAAATATAAAAATAAATAGGTTATATACAAATATTTTATTCTTACCGTTACTAATTACAAAAAGAAAGCTCAGTGCTGTTATCCTTATCACATTGTAATTCAGTTCGTGTGACTACAAAGTTAGGAATGAAATGAGACGTCATCATCGTCGTAAAGGCCCCCATTATTGAAATCAATTAAAATCAGTCATCGCTACAATTAATGGTTAAAAGCTTAATCACCACGCTTGGCAAATGCGGGTTGGTGATCACAAACCCGGGCTTCGCATCGAAAAATCTGAAATACATTTTGCCTGACCTGGGAATTGAATCCAGGACCTTAGCCAACCGCTCTGCCACTCGGCCACCGAGGCGTACTCAATTATATGTTCTTATATAGGTTATATAGGTTATATAGGTTCTATGCGAATTTCTCGATCAGGTGCTTGACAGTATGGATAGAGGCTACCAAGTGGACGCCGTGTATACCGACTACTCTAAATGTTTCGATAAAATTTCACATAAGATACTGGTAAGGAAACTTGAGTATATCGGTGTACATGGCGACCTTTTAAGGTGGCTACAGTCCTATTTATATAATAGATCACAGGCAGTAACTATCAAGGGTTTTATATCTAGTTTTACTCCTGTGTTGTCTGGGGTTCCTCAGGGCTCTCACCTTGGCCCTTTGCTTTTTAATATATTCATAAACGATGTCGCAGAATGTTTCCTAAATTCAAAATTTATTTTATTTGCAGATGACACTAAAATTTTTTCAACTATTAAGACAATTCAGGATAGTGTTAAATTACAGGAAGATTTGGACCGGCTCACAGTGTCCGGCGTAGAACAAGCCAGGTGGACAAAAGTCATTATCAAATTACCGGAAATAGGTACTTTCTACCTGTAAACAACACCCCTAAATTCCTGATTCCAAGAATTGTTTACGTCTAACATTCCATACTGATGAGTCATCGCTTATCAAAGTAAGCTATAAAGGTAAGTGCAATTAAAGAAATGGGTCAGTTGCATTTTAGCGACACTTGCACTAACATCTCATGGTGGCAGTTCCTAATTTTGTGGAAAGTTTAGTGATGGATTTTACTTCTGAAGGTATGTATAATATATTTTTCTTATTACAATCTTTTAATGTGTCATAAATATTCATTAAGTAGACTATCTATGAATACACAAAAAAATACAATGTTTTTCTTTGTTTTCGAACTTATCGAGCTTGGAAAAGCCATGTATCCTCTTGTATCCAGGCTAAATTTTTGATATGCTTTAGCTGCATGGCTATTAATGATTATGACATATATTTTATGTAGCACACTTGAGTACAACCATTTTTTTTTTTTTTGCAGAAAAGTGTTACTCGGTTAACAAAATAGAGTTTTTCGAAGAGTGGCTTAAGCACGAAAAAGACGTAAGAAATGAACGTCTATTTGAGTTTCTTTCGTCTAAATTTGATTTCTCTGACATCACTGAAGACTGTCAAAGGGAAATTAAGGTGAAATTGGCCAGCATTTCATCGAAAATTGCTACCAAATGGGTGTCCTCGGGAAAGTCGAAAGAGCGTTTCCTTGATAAGAATAAGTTGTGGCTGGAAGGCGAAGATATACAATTCTGCATACGATCGACTCAACCGCAACCTTCTACCTCATCCGCTGACTTTTCTCGACCCGGAAGACCTAAAAAAGTCTTCGAAGAATCGTCTTTTAAAACTAAGAAACGTAGAGTTGAAGATCTAGTTCAATCGCGGAGTGTTGGGGAATTAATGACTGCTGCAGAGGTAGCTGCACGGTCAACTGGGCATAAGAACGTTGCCAGAGTTATAAAAGACATTGCCGAAAATCCAGCTTCTGCAAATGCATGCATTAGCTTCCAACAAGCAAGTGCTGTGCAAAGTGATAGACCGCTAAGTAGTGACGAGGCATTAGCGTATTATATAGATTCAAAATCAACAACTCACACATACAAACAGACTAGGAAGTGGACTATGAAAGTTGGACATCACGTGTTTCCATCATATGAATGCGTTGTAAAATCAAAAAAAGCATGTTATCCATCCGAGGAGCATATTGTTGTGACACAATCTCGAGTAGAAATTGAGCTACAAGCTATTTTAAATAAAACAACAGAACGTTTAGTGGAAGCTCAGAGAGATGTTGTCACAAGTGTGCTACCCAATTCATCGTTTACTCTTGTAAGTAAATGGGGGTGTGATGGAAGTTCCGGCCATAGCACTTACAAACAGAGATTTGAGAATAGCGAAGACACTGATGAGTTCCTTTTTGTTTATTCGTTTGTTCCTCTTAGGTTAATCGACGAAGGTAATAACATTATCTGGCAAAATCCTCGACCATCATCGACGATGTTTTGCCGTCCAATTAAATTCATTTTTGCCAAAGAAACTACGGAGTTGACAAAAATCGAGACGAATAAGGTTTTGGAACAAATAAACAACTTGGAGCCTACATCTTGTGATCTTGGTGGTTCTGAAATTTCTGTTAAGCACAAGTTACTACTGACAATGACCGATGGAAAAGTATGCAATGCTTTGACAGAGACACATTCATCGCAGAAATGCTATATTTGTGGGGCTACTCCCAGAATGATGAATGATGAAGGAAGGCATGTTGATAGCAACCAGGATAATTTTGGCTTTGGTTTGTCAACATTACATGCTTGGATTCGTTCGTTTGAGTGCTTTTTACACATTAGTTATAAGTTAGATATTAAGAAATGGCAAGCTAGGTCTTCAGAGGAAAAAGAAAGTGTAAAACAACGATCAGACGAAATCAAACAACGATTCAAGAATCAAATGGGATTAATTGTGGACAAGCCAAAGCCAGGATTTGGTTCCACAAATGATGGAAACACAGCTCGACGTTTTTTCGGGAACCCCGAAGTGAGTGCTCAGATCACAGGATTGGATGTTACAATCATCAAAAACTTTGATACATTATTGAGGACATTGTCTTCTGGTTTCGAGATAAATCTTGTTGAATTCAACAAGCTTTGTCTCGAGACAAGAAGACTTTATTTAAGTCTTTACTCGTGGTACTACATGCCTGCTACTGTGCATAAATTGCTTGTTCATAGTACAGAGGTAATTAAGACAGCAATAGTTCCAATAGGGCAGCTTTCAGAGGAAGCGCAAGAAGCGAGAAACAAAGATTGCCGGAGGTTTAGAGAGCACAACACCAGAAAGTGCTCTCGTCTTGCCACGAATAGAGACTTGCTCAATATGTTGATTATAACTTCTGATCCTCTGATCAACAGCCTCCGGGAAGTACCAAAAAAAAAGTCGAATAAATTGAGCGCGGAGGTCTTAAAGCTCATCATAGCTCCCACTATAGAGCCTCGACTCCAACTCCAACCAAGACCTCCACAAGCTCGGGAAGACTATCTTCTATCGGAATCATCGGATTCTGCATCCGATGATTCTGATATTGAGAATTAGTTTAAATGTAAATAGATACCTACCTCTAGCGTTAGATTTATAATTTTTGTATATAATATATTAGTCTAAGGTTGTGTATATATAATTAGCGTCGATATTTGTAGCGATTAAGATAATTATTTTATTCTTATTTTTTTCCTGTACCTTTCATTTCTAATAGAAATCGTGTTTACATGAAATAAAATATTTGTATACAATTTCTTTGCATTTTATTTATAAAAATATATTATAGTACTTTATAATTAACTAATTCATAGATATAGTTCCAAAACCATGAAAATATATTTTTGTCCACCTGGCTTGTTCTACGCCGGACACTGTGCGGCTGTGCAATTATTGTGCAAAAAACAAACTCTTTCTTAATATTAACAAATGTTCATACATATCATATAACAGGAAAAAAAATCCAATTGTATTTAATTATCAACTTTGTAATCAAAAATTAAATAAAGTAACGGAGGTGAGAGACCTGGGTGTGAGCCTTGATAGCGAGTTATTACTTTCTTCGCATATTAATAGGATAACCACCAAAGCCTACAAAATTCTTGGGTTCATTTTTCGACAGAGCACTGAATTTACTAATCCTGATACATTAATATTACTTTATAACAGCTTTGTTCGATCACAGTTGGAATACGCGTCGACCGTTTGGAATCCGCAATACTTGAAATACATAAATTAAATAGACAAAATTCAAGATAAATTCATAAAACGACTACATTTTAGGTTTAAAAACAGATCGATTAATCTTATTCCATTGGCACAGCGGCGCGAGCATAGGGATATCATTTTTCTGTATAAATTAATCAATAATTACATTGAGTCTCCCTACCTGCTAAGTAAAATTTTACTTAGATGCCCTAGGGCGAACATGCGAAATTGTAATACATTTTCTGTACCTATGTGTCGGACGAATTATGCAAGCAATCGATTAATACCAAGAACAAAAAAAACTTATAATTTGAAGTACGGTCACATCGATATTTTTAATCTTAAGCTACGTCAATTTAAATCGATTTTAAAAAATGAAACATAACAGTGTAAAATTAATATAAGTTACTTACCTAATATTGTAAAATTCAATATTTTAAGTTATTTTTTTTTAGTAATCTAATAATATGTCTGGCTACACCTACTATTTAATTTACTTTTTATTAACTTGTATTCTAGCATGCAACGTTGCCTTTCTCAACAATAGTTTTATATAAAAGTGGAAACTAATTAGGCTTATGTAAGAACTAAGTGTCACTATTATTTGTATGACTGTAACGCTGTTTGTTTCCCAATAGATAAATAAATAAATAAATAAATAAATAAATTATCACATGGCCTACTTATAGTATCGAAATTCCAGAGAGTTTGGATACTATGAATCAAAAGATTGTGGTCCTAATTGTAACTGAGCCGGAGCCCTTTGGTTGACTCGACACATACTTTATGTTACACTAAGGTTGTATTTTTTAGTTGCTATTTTTATTTCCTGCTTTTTTAAATGTGACTTTGTATATGTGTCGTGATTTACCAATAAATGTTTATTCATTCATTCAATTATAGACCGTATATCAACAGTATTTGTAAAACAAGTTATTTGCTGTAACTAGTTAAGTTTACCTTCACCTATGCAAAGATATTATTCAATGTGGAAGTGTATAATCAAATTATATTTACATGCCCATGATTCCAAGGACAAGCTTTCGCTGCTCGCCTCCGTAGAATTGGCCTCCTTCCTGAGTTGTGGGATTATGACGGTCGGTGCTCCCATGCTCAAGCCACTTGTCATGGCAGACAATGATACGAAAGCGCAGAGCGCGGCCTGGATACAAATTAAGATCAATCCGTTAAAAACAATTAAATTAGATTAGATAATTTTGTAGAAAGGAATCCAATGTCATTGTTCTGGATTTATTTGAGCGATGGATGAACGAGACGATGCTCTTGTCTTGTCGTTCTCTTTTGCATTCTGCGAAAAAAGCAACTCTGGATCCAAAAGTACTATTGAATATTATTCCTTAGTATGTCTGGCGAGTAATGAATTTACCTGCGTTAGGTCCGGTTCTTGAGTCAGTCGGTTATTAAGCAAGTTCTCATTGCCTTAGAAGACTCCGAATCCGTAAATCCGTTGGTCCTGGCTGCAGTAGCAGTCGTTAACAACCACCAATACGTACTGGGCTTTGGTGCTGGTTTATGGTCCAATCTCCCTGTGGTGTTTCCATCCATCGGGAAGGCTCGTGCCTTAGCAGTATGGACATTATAAGGGGCTGGGAGTGATAGTACGTAAATGATTATATTACTTTTAAATATAGGGGTTGGTCCAATTCAATATTGTCAGAGATACCACAGTGCAGTGTTAAACAAAGCGCACTATGTCTGTATTCGGAGCTCGTGATTTTAAATCAAAAGGACAAGCATAGTTTTAGATAATTGTCAATTGTAGCAATGATTTTATTTTAATGATAGTAGATTTTGATCAGCACTGTTAAAGTAAGAGACGTAGGCTAATTAAAACTACCGCTACTTATCAACATAAATTTTAAAATTCATACTTCTAGTGATATTATTCAAAGAATGAGCATCGTCAAATACATCAACAGTGTAGAGTTTACTTCTCAGATATACGTATTATCTCAAAAAAGAAGACTTATTGAAGCACTATCAAAAACGGAAAAATTATTGGGAGGACACTAAATAAAATACTTAAAAATATTATTACACTGTACCTGTCTCAATTTAAACTTCCATTTTACTTCATTTGTATTCACATTCTTGTATTCCACATCCATGTTATTATTGCAAATCGTATTGGAACACTATGCTATGGATATTTCAGTCAAGTTACTTTTAGGAAATATTTCTCAAACAGTTGTTCAATTATTGTAATGTCAACACCAACGTTCACGTTATCGTTACGTCATTGCTAAATATTATCATACTTTGCAAAATATGGTGTCTAAGAGTAATTAATTAAATTATTTTAATCAAATTATTCAAAAAAGATACTCAAAATATAGTAGTAAAAAAAGTAAGAGACTATGATACTGTCCCTCTGCTGAGCTGAGTTTTCGATATCGCTCGCTATCTATACAAATGATAGATATTGGCTTAAAAATAGAAACACTACATAGAATAAGAATAAGAATTTTTTTTATTGACGCCTCACACACAGATTCACACAATACAGCACATTATAGTGAGAACAGTAATAACATTGTGTAAGTACTTATAATAAAAAAGAAAATTAAAAATCAAACTTAAAAAAAAAGAATATATATCTAATAAATTAAAAATATAAGCTTACATGACTTGAAAATACAGGTGGTAAGTGTGTGAGGCCAACAAGGATCTTGTCTTAGCAATATGCTGCTGCATCTCTTTTTGACGACCTCCTTGGTCGAGTGGCTTGCACACCGGTTTTCATGGTGTCGCTATCTCTGAGGTCCCGGGTTCGATCCCCGGTCGGATCAATTTAGAAATACCTGTTTTTCTATATTGTTTCGGGTCTGGGTGTTTCCTATGTATAATAAGTATGTATTTAAGTATATTAAGTATGTTTATCCGTTGTCTAGTTAACCATATAACGAGTTTCTTAAGGAAGCTTTTCTTGGGACTAGATAATTGGTGTGATTGTAGGAAACATTTATTTATTTATTTATTTTTATCTCTCAAGTTAGGCAGAGTGACGAAGCAGCGCTGGTATTCTGACTGGGCCTTAGGGGGGCAGGTGACGTCAAGAACAGAAAGTAATTATATTATATAAATAAATATACGTACAAAAATTATGTAATAATAAACAAGTAAAAGAAGGTATGGATAAATGTAACTATATTTAAATAAATCAATAATAAAGTAAATATTGCTAAACTACACAAATAATAGGCTGTATACAGAAATTTTTGCATTGGTTAGAAACAAAAAAAAACGATTAATAAAAAAAAGACGATGTAAAATAAAAAAAATTCAACAAACAAAACAAAAAGTGCAGCAGCCAAGACAAAACATGACGCAAACTAAAACGAAAGATGCTGCATTATCGTGCAACATCGAATGTGCACCACGAGACAACATCAACCTGCTTACTGAGGTGGCCTAGGTGAGGTGACATAGGTACCCTGGACATCACTGGCGTAGGTCGAAAAAAATAATATAGTCGCTGTAACCTAAAATTGGCATTTGTCCAGCAGTGGACGTCTTTTGGCTGAGATGATGATGACGATGATGATGAATCTAAAGTTGTAGGCCTATGTCCAGCAGTGGACTAATATAATAAATAAAAATAAATAATTAATTTTTATTTAGAACTTTTACAGAGTACTTTTACAATGAGTGTACGATAACAGCCACAATGGTTTCTCAACTGTGTCGCAGCTGTTAGCGCCCACCTCCAAAAATTTTAGAGGCATCAGAGCGTTCCGAATGTAACAAAGATTAAATTAAATTTAAAACATTTTGACAAAATCAGTAAAAGTTAGGTACCTAGGTGTGTAAGTATGTTTGTGTGAGTGTGTGTGTGTGTGTGTGGTGAGAATGTTTGTGTGTGTGCGGTGAGAATGTTTTCGAATTCGAGGGCAGGTACTCGGAAGATGATGTAGGTCCTCGCCTGTACAATAGGTATATTAGTTGGCCCACTTGGCGCGCCAAGTGGGCCAACTACCACTACAACTACCAGTGGGTTTTAAAAATCTAATACCATTTATTTATTTAAAAAAAGATTCTCGGTCTTGTCACAAAGTTTTGTCAAACTTGTTTAGTCGTTGAGAAAATGGAATTGACTCGAGAAAATTCAAGAGCGATGATTTATTATGACTTTCGAAGTGGTTTATCACAAAAACAGTGTGTTGACCGGATGATTTCTGCATTTGATGATGAAGCCCCATCCAAAACCACAATTTATCGCTGGTTTGCTGAATTTCAACGTGAACGTGTCAAGCTCAGTGATGATCCCCGTCAAGGTCGTCCAAAAACTGCAGTCACTCAAGAAAACGTTGATGCTGTGCGTAAGCTGATTGAGGAAGATCGACATGTGACATACCGCGAAATTCAGGCAACTTTAGACATTGGCATGAGTCAAATACAAATAATCTTGCATGAACAATTAGGTGTAAAAAAGTTGTTTTCCCGAAGGATACTGCATTCGCTCTGTGAAGAGCAAAAAGCGGCTCGCGTTACTTGGTGTGTCAGAACTCTCGAAAGATTCCACCTCGTTCACGGAGTGTTGCAAAAAAAATGGTGGCCACGTTTGTCTCCAAAACCGGCCATGTTGCGACTATTCCTCTTGAGGGACAAAGAGCGGTTAATGCAGAATGGTATGCTAGCATTTGTTTGCCACAGGTCGTTTCTGAACTCCGTAAAGAGAACTGCAACCGCCGCATCATCCTCCATCACGACAATGCGAGTTCTCACACCGCGCACAGAACAAAGGAGTTTTTAGAGCAAGAAAACAGAATTATCAGACCATCCGCCGTACAGCCCCGACCTAAGCCCTAATGATTTCTATACTTTCCCTAAAATAAAGAATAAATTGCGTGGTCAGAGATTTTCATCACCTGAAGAAGCTGTGGACGCCTACAAAACGGCCATTTTGGAGACCCCAACTTCCGAATGGAATGGTTGCTTCAATGATTGGTTCCATCGTATGGAAAAATGTGTCAAATTTCGCGGAGAATACTTCGAAAAGCAATAAATACATTTTTAAATAGTTATGTTGTGTCACTTCCTTGATTCCCGAAATTTTCAGTGCCGCCCTCGTAGTATGTTATCTAAGTACTAGGGTGTTGCTTGAAAAGTCGTCTGCCACTCATGATCGATTGATGCCAAACGGCCATGATTTATATATATATATATATTAAGGCGTTGAATATCTGTTTTTTAATGCATTTTAATAAAATAAATGAGTTCTTAAGGTTGCGTGATATATATGTAATTGTCTTACAGTTAGATGATTACATATTTGGTATAGTTGAGCAGTCGAAAATCTAAAACTATTAAAATATGTAACCTTAAGTAAGGAACGCTGTGCTCTCTCAAATTCTAGTAATTTGGTTTTGGAACAGCCACCCTATACTGGGATACATTAAGCCAGTACAGACTGTACAAGAGTCAAGTAAATTTTGTTCAGGAGATTTTTATTTGCAATGTTTTAATTTTTTAAAGATCCATGTAACTTTTCTTATCCTTGCTGTTACCAAATCCACTTGCATATTCCAGCTTAACCTTTAATCTAGCATTATTCCAAGGTATTTAATAGAGGTGGTTTTATTAATTGTGGTGCAGTTACAAGCATCTTTTTCTATATTGTCACATCTATAAATTTTTACCATAAAAACAAGCCCAGGTTGTGTTTTGTTACTCATTGCGAAGCAGAGATAATTTGTTTTACAAGCATTCAGGGTCATTAAATTATAGTCAAACCACTCAGCGATTTTCGCAAGTCCTATCTCAGCTTCCGCTCTTGCAACTTTTCATGTCCAACCCGAGAAAATTACAGCTGTATCATCCACATAAGAAAAGAAATGAGCATTATTTAGTTTTAGATTATATAAATTGTTTATATATACGAGAAATAAGGTAGGCCCGAGCACGCTGCCCTGTGGGACACCATAGGTTATGTCTGTGTCGTCACTAACGTATTGACCAAACTTTACGCTTTGTGTACGGCCACTCAGATAGTCTTTAATCAGATTTAGAAGCATATCTCTAACTCCAATTCGTTCTAGCTTGCACAAGAGGATTGAGGCAGACACTGTGACAAAGGCCTTTCTAAGGTCAATAAAAATACCTAGACACTTTCACCCACTGTCAAGCTGATTCATTACCCAGGGCCGCATCTTCAGTTGATTTTCCTTGCCTAAATCCATATTGTGCGTCTGATAGTAGTTTAAATTTTTCCAAATATATGACCAGTCTAATATTATTTAACTTTTCCAATATCTTAGGAATTGTAGGCAAAACGGAGATGGGTCTGTAGTTGTTGGCATCAGTCTTATCTCCAGCCTTGTACATTGGCGTTAAGATTGACTATTTGAGATAGATGGGAAATTCCCGTCTCTGAAACAAAGATTCGTTATGTGACTGATCACAGGGATTACTTAGTGTTTGGCATATTTTAAAAATGTTGCTGGTATGTTGTCACAGCCAGGTGCACTTGTAGATTTGAGATTCATAAGAACTTTACTCACTTCTTCATGATCCACGTTTAAGAGAACAAACGATGTTTTGTTATAATGAACTAGGGATACTTTGGGATGCATTATTCCGATTTGTGTTTGATTTCCTTAGAATTATGTCATGTGCAAGATTTTTACCAACACTATTTTTTTCACTTCACACGAATTCATTAACATAATTTTTAGATTCTTTTGGAGAAATATTAGCTTTAAGCAAGTCCAAATTGCTGCTTCTTCTTCTCTTCTTCTTCTTTTCGAGTCAACGGGTTCAGCTATACTTTGTCGGACCAATAAGTTGCCACGGCTATTGCATCATTATTGGCCTCATACATGTTTTCCAGTTTGCAGGTGGCTGGGCACAGAGGACATTGGAGGAGGTGCTCCATTGTCTGTATTGAGGCTCCGCAGTCACAATGCTCCTCTGAAGCTAGTCCCCAGCGGCGCATGTTTTGTCTGCAACGGCCTACTTGGGTCCGGAGTCGGTTGAGTGACTTCCACGTAGGCCATTGCAGCTATTTTTATGTTTTGAATTGGTTATAGTTTTTATATTATACCTTAAGCGTTTTGAATTTTTTGTAGAACTTGTTAACTGTTGTTTTCTACAGTTAACGCGATCACTTTTTTGTTAACTGTTCTTTTTCGTAATTGCGCTTTAGCTTCTTTAATACCTTATTGCAATAATTCCTGTAGCGATTAAAAGTTATTTTTAATATTTTGTTTTGTGGATCTGATCTAAGACTTTTATGCAAAAAAAAAACAGTCACTGTAAAATCTTCTATGTTGCGGTAAATGCTCCTAATATTTTGAGAAATTATTGTTATGTCGAAGTTTCTTATAGATACTTGTTTTGTTAAATCCTCAACGTTGCACTGCAGCGATTGAGCAATTTCAGTATAATCTTTTTCTTGTAGAGTAGAAAGAGAGGTATCCATTAAAAACTTTAAAAGGAACTACGAGGGTTATTTTTTCAGGATTTTTTGGACAATATTCAACTATAGCTATAACTATAGCAGGATTGATAATGATTGCATAATAATTTTTTTTCTGACTTGGCGATATCGGTCTAAAACAAGTAGTGTGACATATAAGATAATCAATGTTTTTTGCTTACCATGATTAGTTTCTTCCTCTCCATGAAGTTTGCCAGCATCTGGCCTCTTGCGTTCCGTTGCCCAGATCCAAATTGCCCCACTCTCAGCTCATCACCGCAACGTTTCCCCAACTTTGCATTAAAATCCCCCATCACAACCGTGTAGTGAGTTCTGTGGCTATGCATGGCTTTTGAAATCTCCTCATACATAGACTCCACTTCGTCATCGTCGTGTGTCGAGGTCGGAGCGTAAACCTGTATGGCATTCAGTGAATATCGTTTGGATATTCTGAGTATCAGGTACGCTACCCTGCTTGACACACTTCCGATGGTAACCACGTTGTTGACAAGGGACTTATGGAAGATAAATCCGACACCACCAAGGGACAGTTGGTCGCCCCCCCGGTGGTATAGTAAGTTACCAGATTGTAGGATAATCGAGTCCTCTCCCTCTTTTCGGACTTTCGATAAGCCAATGACAT
This sequence comes from Eudonia mercurella, assembly GCA_963082485.1. Classification (NCBI taxonomy): domain Eukaryota; kingdom Metazoa; phylum Arthropoda; class Insecta; order Lepidoptera; family Crambidae; genus Eudonia; species Eudonia mercurella. Next base: position 13,376,359 of record OY720031.1, on the reverse strand, counting down.
CCCAGTGTAACTTACTAATAGCCTCTTCCAGCTCTGTGAGCTTCGCGTCGGTCCTTAATGTGCGCGTGTTGTAGGTTACCAGGTCGAATCGTTTATGTTGGTAGCCAGATCTTACCCGGAGATTCTTAGCACCCCTTGCCCTGCCGTTACCATAGCCGCTACCGTAGCTAGGAATGGCAGGGCCGCCGGGGACTGGGGGCCTATTTGTGAATTTGTTGTTCATGTTGGGGGGGGTTTGCCATAATCGCCACGCTTGGCAGGCGGGTTAGCGATCGCAGTATGGCCAACTGTTTGAGGGAGGCGCTGCTGCCCGTCTCCTGAAAGCGGTTTTCCCTTTGTCGCCTTCTACGACTCCCACGGGAAGATAGGGGGTAATGCTATTCTAAGCCGGCATCACACGGCAAATTAACCACACGATTGTCACTATCTCGTAGTTTCACTAATGCACTCGATAATAAAACGTCAGCGTGCTCTGATATCCCGTATGACGCGGAGATGCTCCCCGTGAGCGCAACGCTTGAGCAATGAGACTTGTCATTGTTAGCGGCATCAGCACCTGCCAAGTTTCGTAAGCGATCACTCGGCGCCGTAGCCGGAGCGCAATCAGTTGCTCCTGCGACAGCAGCAAGTAAGTACGTCGGCTGCTTGTTTGATAAACCTGGCTCGTTTACGTGAACTAATGTATGATGCCTACGCTTGCGTACTTTACAACCGGAAAGCTTACGCAAATTAGCAAAGTGTACACTACGGAAACAATTACAACATACTCTAAAGCTTGGCAGTAAATTATATTGCGCTTCACTACTTAGTGCAAGGAACTTCGGGCAGTTATTTAAATAATGATCATCCTTACAAAAAGGGTGAAACGCCCACAGCGTTTCACCCTAACTGTGTTAGGCACCACCAGTTCCAGAAAAAGAAATAAAGAAAATAAAAGAGGTAAATCCGGTGTAACCAAATTATTCGCACAGGGGGGTTTCGTCGGTTGCTGTAGTGCTCAGTATTGTCGCGCGATTTAAAAGAGGACTTATCTACTAGCGGAGAAAAGATCGCGCGCGCAGTTCGGCGCCTAGGTCAGCCTAGACCCGGGTCGTAGTCTGCGCCGGCCGGTGGGATGTGGATCCGGTGAAGCTGGATCCGCCGCTGTTAGCTGCCTCCGGAAATGCAGGCGGGTAGGGTACGTGCAGGTGATTAACGCTTAAGAGATTGCTGCCCAGTAGATGAACCCTGGAACGCACCAAATAAAAGTATGAACAGATGTTCAGTAAGTCCGGCCGCCACGTAGTCCCGAATTAAGATACAAGTTGCTGCAATTGAACCTGGTTCACTAAACAATGACATCTAAAGGTTAAGCAATTGCAACACACAAAAAAAGTTAACATTAAGTTTAGAAAACCCAATGGGAGTCAACTCAATTAGCTATTGAAAACTCACAAAGTAATAACATTTTATAAGAAATGTTCATTTTACTTATTATGAAGGTACTGATGCCATAGTAACGGCTATTAATTTTCACATAATAAAATTAAATGTTAATTGTATTTCGTCCACGGAATCCATTAGGAATCTCCCTTTACCTCAATACAATTATCTATTTTTGAAAAATAACGGTAGAACGATTCAACTCGTATGATCATCTTTGAAACAAAAAGATTTAGACAATTATTAAACTACAATCTTAAGCATTGTAGGGCACAAATAGTAATTTGAAACAGTAAAACACAAATATCTTGGTCTAACGGAGCTATGGCAAAAATCAAGACAATTACCCAAGTTTGGGGTTATATTTTTTATGACACAGCAGAACAGTAAAAAAAAAGATCTTTTATAAAAAGATTATTAATTTGGTTAAATAATATTGATTAGTTTAACATTCGTAAATCCATAAATTAAGAAATAATTACAGTACCTCCTTAGAAAACATAAATTTACAAAAACGTTGAGGGTACATAATTGTTTAGTAGCTGTCAGTGCATTTATCACACTAGTTTTGCCTTGTTTTTAATGTATTGCTTAATGTAATTTTGTTTATATATATTTATTTTGTCCCGTCATTTATCAAAAACTATGATTAAAAGTGTATGCCAACCGGTAAGTACTCAGGATTTTACAAAATTTACGCCGTTCGCATGTATTCAAATAATTTTTATTGCTACTCTGATATGACACCATGGCTTTTATTTTGGTGGTATTAGTAACATTTGCCGCATTATTTTGAGACAATACAATCGTTTCGAATAAATCTGCGCGATTACGCATAAATTCAAGATTGTTATCAGTTTGTCTTTAGAAAGATTGCCTTTACATTGCTCCCACTCACGGTAAGTTTTAGAGTCCAGCTTTTGTGTGATAATATAAATTAAAAGAGTATCCCAATTATGAACAGGCTCTCCTAATTATTCTAAACAACGCAAATTCTTATTGACCTGATCAATTAATATATTTTGATTTTATAATAAAAGCAAAAGGGCACACTTAGAAAAATTATGATGTTATGATTGTAATTAAGAATTTTTCTAAAGCATAATTTATCATAAACATAATATTTATTTGATAAAGTTTTTTTAGCATACATAAAAAAATTACCTATTTCACACAAATATTTCAAGGTTTATTGCATGAAACATGGTACAGTCACGAGCGTCAACATGTGCACTTTTGACTAGTTTTGACTCCTATCATGTATCAATAGTTACATGACATGTTACTTTACATGTTATTGCTTGTGACTATACAAAAGATTATGCAAACATAACATTAATGCTATTATACAAAATAACATATCAATTCACCGGATAATACCTACAGACGGATAATATAAACTTGAAGAAAGCTGAAATATAAACGTTTTAAACTATATTATGAGATCTGTACGACTCTTTAAAAACTGATTTATATACGATAATAATCTTAAACTTCGCGCAAGTACAATACATTTAAATTGATACATGAAATTCACTGACAAATGCGGTCCTATTTACAGAAGATTACAAATATGACTGTAGCGGTAACATTTATCGAACATAATTTTTACTCGGAACAGACTCTGTTATGTACTCGATTTAATAATATATTTTTATTTGATGGAACATTTATTCCGGCAAGCTTTTGTCAACGCTTGCCAATATATTTTCAGATAAAATATTAAATGCAACCCAAATATTGGAACAGTCTTTGAGTGAGCATTTTTGTAAAATGTCACAATAATAATTGATGTTTATTGAACGTGGATTCGCATTAAAATTTTGCATAAAATAGGTACATTAAATAATGTACTCGTAGTAGTTGAAAATTGTCTCTCTCGCAAACATTATGACGTCATATATTTTATATAATATTATATAGTTATAGTATAAGGTCCAATAGTAGCTTCAGTGACATTTGCTACTCAAACAAACAAATATTGGATACCTACATTACCGCCCTAGTTGCCTAGTTATACTTGCCTTCACCCGTCAAACTGCCTAACTCATACATAATATAGGTACGCTCCAGCAACTTTATTTATTACGTTGGATAAATAAAATAAAATAAACATTTATTTGTATAAACATGTGTACAATTAAGGTGACAAAATGGGGGTGTGACTCTACATGTTTTACCATTGAATGTGTGCAAAAATTGAGAAGGTGGCATGCAGCAGATCTTGTATAATAATTATTTAATTACATTAAAAATTACATTGAAAACTATAAATAAATAAATAATAAATGTTTCCCACACTCACACCAATTATCTAGCCCCAAGAAAAGCTTCCTTAAGAAACTCGTTATATGGTTAACTAGACAACGGATAAACATACTTAGTATACTTAAATAAATACTTATTATACATAGGAAACACCCAGACCCGAAACAATATAGAAAAACAGGTATTTCTAAATTGATCCGACCGGGGATCGAACCCGGGACCTCAGAGATAGCTACACCATGAAAACCGATGTGCAAGCCACTCGACCAAGGAGGTCGTCATATTAATATACATTAAAAACTACACTAAAATTTATATTTAAAATATTATATAAATTTATCATTTAAGAATTCCTCAACACTGTAAGTAACATTTCCCCACCAATAACTCTTTAAGTTTTTTTTATAAGTTTTCTTAATAAGTTAGCATTTAGTTCCTTCAAGTTTTTAGGTATTTTATTATAAATTATAGGAGCCATGCAGACTACACTCTTTCGCAGTAATGACGTTTTAGATAGGTGTAAACACAATCTTTTGTTTTCTCGTCTATTTCTAACCACCTTGTCACACAGACGTGGAAATAGGTGGGAATTATTTCTAATAAATATTGCTACTTCAATTATGTAAATTGACGGAAGTGTAAGAATTTTATATTTCAGAAATAATGGTCTGCAACTATCAGTTGTTTATATTTTAAACAACAATAAAATTTATTACAGAACAAAAACATAAATAAAAATAAACATAGATCGTAAACATCGCTTTTGCATTTAAAAAAATTTTTCTTTGTCTGTCGAATTGCCCCAGATAGAAAAATAGAAGAAGAAATAATAGAAGAAGATAATACCGTATCTGAGTACAGATTCTACTGTGCCGTAATACACGGTAAGTTCATGTAGCGCATAACCCAAGCTGCAAGTTACTTTACTTAATTCCTCTATATGTTTTTTCCAATTTAATTTTTCCAATTTAATTGTCTATCTGCAGACCTAAAAATTTAGCTGTATCAACTTGCTGTATGGTATCACTGCGAAAATTTAAATTGATGTTGATTGGATCCTGTATTTTTCTTATTATTATTATTATTCTCTGGTTAAAATGCATAATTACAGTTTTTTTCAAATTGATTCTTAAATTATTCTTTTCAAGCGATGCAATTATAGATTTTAATGCTTTATTTACGTCTGATTCGTAAGTGCTAGGATCATTACATTTTAATATTACAGTGCTGTCATCAGCAAATAATGTCATCATCATCATCATCATCATCATCATCTCAGCCAAAAGACGTCCACTGCTGAAAAAAGGCCTCCCCCAAGGATCTCCACAACGACCGGTTTTGTGCTGCTCGCATCCAGCGGCTTCCCGCGACCTACACCAGATCGTCGGTCCACCTTGTTGGAGGTCTGCCCACACTGCGCTTTCCGGTACGCGGTCGCAACTCGAGGACTGTTTCGCCCCAGAGGCCATCAGTCCTGCGAGCAATGTGCCCTGCCAACTGCCACTTGAGCTTAGCAACTCTTCGGGCTATGTCGGTTACCTTTGTTCTTTTGCGGATCTCCTCATTTCTCAGAGAAACCCCGAGCGTAGCCCTCTTAATGTCATAGACTGAGTTAATGCATTGGACAAGTCGATTATATAGATGACAAACAATAATGGTCCTAGTACGCTTCCCTGAGGAACGCCCTATTTTATATTTCGTATGGCTGATTTAAATGTAACATCACATTTAGTTTTATAATTTAATCTTGATGTTTTTGTCACTTGCTGCCGACCTGTTAGATAGGAGCAGATTAGTTCTAAAACCTTACCTCTAATCCCATAAGCTTCAAGTTTACTTATTAAAATATTGTAATCAACATAGTCGAATGCCTTTGTTAGTGTTACAAAATAAAGCACAAATGGGAATTTTGTCATCAACCTCACTAATAACGTTTTTGTAAAAATCATATATGGCCATGTTGATTGTTTTATTTTGACGGAAACCTTTTTGCTCATTACATAAGATGTTATTTTTCTCTAAATAGAAATTGACTTCACCATAAAAGAAATTTTCATATATCTTTAAAAATATTGATTTGAGAGCTGTCGGCCTGTATTCCTCAACTAATTCTTCATTTTCTTTTTTAAATAATGGTTTTATTATTGTCATCTTCAGACCTTGTGGGAATGTGCCTGTCATTATACTAAGTCATTATATTAATTAAGTAACTAAGATGAGTGCATATGTAGCTATTTACAGCCTTGATTACTTTTGTATTCACTCCATCATATCCTGTACTGTTTGTAGTTTTGAGGGTTTTTATAATTTTATTAATGTGGTGCGGCAAACAAGGTGACATTAGACTAAACTTTATTAATATTACATAAGGGTAAATATTGCATGACTGATATTAACGTCAGAATTTGGTCAGATATACAGGCTGTATTATAGCCGACGTGTGGGATTGTCAGTTAGCGGGAGGACATATATGACGGGATGTTATCGAAGTTGTGTAATGCGTGTTTTAAAGGATATACTTTTAATATTATTTAAATACCTATTCATGTTAAATTGACAATATTTTTATTGCTTGTGACAACCCTGGATAAACCTGGATATGGGCAAAAGCACAAGAGTCCCTGCTGACACAACGTGAGTTGGTGTGTATTAACGACTGCATTTCTAAAGGAATAGACAGAGATTCGATCTCTTTTCATCTGAGAATCTAGGTTACTTATTTATACAAGTTGTTATAAATAGCCTATATAAATGCTGCTACTAGGCAAAGGCCTTTGTCATTGAATAATTTTTATTTTATCGCGATAATTCACGGGTATTATCCAGATCACCACGCTAGCCAAATACGAGTTAATTATCAGAAACCTAAAAACTAGAAAATAATATGCATCGAACATTGGAAGCACACTTTGCCCGACCTGGGTATGGAATCCAAGACCTCCGGATATCGTTATGATCACTTTACCACTCACTACTACACCATCACTGTAAACTTTTGTCCTCTACCTATTATTATATTTGTACAAAACAGGTGTGCAATTAGACAACGTGTATCAGATATATGTGGTCATAATTAAAAGACCCTAATTGTATCCGACCTAGATCTTGTATGTACAGTTCATCATAACCATCATCATCATCAGCCTACACACGTCCACTGCTGGACATAGGCCTATGTATAGTTACTTAGACATAATTATTAACTTTAATTTGTCATGCAATTGTTAATAAATATTTATATGCGTGACGTCATGCGTGTTAGGTGCGCATAAGCAAGCAGCAGTGATTATAAATGAGATAAAGTAACTCTGCATACAAGATCTAGATCAGATACACTTTGGAGCTTTTTATTATGACCAAACCCATCTGATACACATTGTACCTATGTTTTATTTATGATCAAGCATTTTCAGCGGGATAAAATCGACAAATCTCTAAGAATTGCCAAAGTAAGTGGCAGTGGGCGGGGCAAATTGTTCGTATTAACTATTAACTAATATGTGGTAGAACTAGCAGCCGTTAGAGCCGAATAGTTTATGAGTGTTGACCGCGTGTCGACAGACGCATTTAACACCACCGAAGCTAGCAACCTACTTGCTGGCTTCGGGACCTGAAACCAGGGATACCAGTTTTAATACATTAACAGCTGTGTTGGTTTAGTTGTCTTGTTCCATTAACAATCGGTGGTACATATTATACCAACTCGATTAGTCTGCCTGGCTAGTTACCAACATCTTATCTAGTTCCGTTGTCATAACAACGACTTAAGTAGCATAAAGGTTTTCTTCCAACAATTAAAAATATAGCTGGCTCCTTTAGAATAAGGATCAAGTGAAGTATCCTTAAGTATTCATCATCTTCATCAGCCTTTAAAAATCCCACTGTCGGACGTAGATCCACCACCATAAGCAAAAGTACATAGGAAGATCAGGCGTTAACCCAGCACGCTGACTCAGTGTGTGAGTTCCATCATTTCAATATCATATCGCTACTTACAATAAAGTGAGAACAAAACGCTTGCCTATTCTGAAATTTAAAAAGCAACTTCGAACTGTTACGTAATTCTAGCAAACTGGTTAAATGCAATCACGTCGATCACGACACGACACACAGCAAAGCAACAATCGCAAAATTGCAAGAAGTAAACGAATATATGGCATGTTACTTCGAACGGCGGCGGCCACATTAACTCCGAGTCATTAGCGTCCGCGAAACAACTCAGGGGCAATATTTATTCAAAGTTACGTCGCCCGTCATTTGCGTAATGGCTTAATTGGAAAGTTTCGTTGAGTCAGTCAATTTTCGTGCCCGAAAAGTGACGCGGAGCGAGTGCTTTCTCGCGTGCCAATCGCGTTTCATGCGCTATGAAAATAACCTCGATTTTTTTGAGCATAACTAATTGCGTCCGTAAGCGGACGCCTTTCGCGAAACGAGCGGCTACGGCCATACGTGACAGTGTAATTATAAAAGCAAGTACTTTTGCGTTATTGACATGTCAATTCGAAGTACTTTATGTAGTTTGTTTCTTTTTTTGTTGTCAACAAACAACTTCGTGTGCCTACCAAGCATAAGGGCACACAAAGTATGAGCATACGAAAGTTGCTACCAAAAAAGATATATATTTACAAAAACAGACTATACATAAATCAATCAAAATGTTATACGTTTTAATAAGTAAAAGTACTGTGTGATGAAACATACAATAATAAATGATGTAGAGGTAAAAATATTAGATAAATGTAATTATGTGTTGCATTCTTTTAATGTTTCTAATTCTTTTGATTTTTTTGGCGTTTGCTTGAAAAACTGCTTAATTTCAATCAAGGTTTTTTTTTTTGTTTCTGGTATATATTTATAGCAAAGACACAAAAGGATGGAGTAACCTATTAAAAATACTAAAAATGTCCCGTGCAAACCGATATATTTAAACATATACGGCGTAAGCTTTAAAAATATACCTATTGTCAATTTAGTATATACACTAATTAAGACTACAGCGGCGCTATGGTGAACAGGTAAAAGTTCGCCATATAGGACGTTAATCATTATTATAGGCCCACAACATATGCCCACAGAATAACCAACTAACAGAGCCATAGTAACATAATTGTTTTCTATGATTGTAGTAAGTCTAATCAAATACAAGTAGAGAGACATCACACCCATGAAGAACAAACAAACAATGCTAGCTGACAACAGAAGAGTTCTCCGTTTCATGATTTTTGTTAGACCGCAAGCCAGATACATCCCGAACACGGTTATACCATCGAGTATCAACATCCACGTGTACGCAACGCGCTCACTGTTAGTTATCTTCTTAAGCATATCAATAGCATAGACTGTGTATGCCAATTTGCCTGACCAATCATATAAACCACAAACCAACATGCAACACAATATTGGCTTATACACTTCTGGTTCCGCAACATTCTTTAAATGTTGCCATATCTTAGAACAGAAAGACACACGCTTCGGTTTGTGATTGTTAGCTCTGTGATCACGGATCAAGAGATCTAACTCCTTTTCTGAATCATCACTAACTCCTTTGATCCAACGATGTGCTGCAGCGCACTGGTCATATTTATTTTTACTCGCTAACCAATATGGTGATTCAGGTAAAATTACAACAAATATAAACATACATATTGTTCCAGTAACTCCAAACAACGCTATTGACGTCCAATGAAAGTATGTGCCCAATGTATTTGCTATCCAAATGCCCCAAAAATAGCTGGCCGCTTGAAATGTAAAAATTATTCCTCGACACTTAGGAGTGGCGTATTCTGACACTACCATAACGTTTAACGTTTTTGCTGTGGCCCCAGTTATGCCAAGCGTGGCTTGGCTTACAATTATCTGTTTGATATCTGTACTAAAATAACAAATAAAAAAGGCCAAAACTGAACAAGTATACGCGAATAACATAGAAATCTTGCGCCCGAAATTATGTGCCAATATTAATATATATTGATAGCCACTTTTAAAACCACCAATGACTGCATATACCTACTTATATTAGAACGAGAATTGTCTAAAAGTTGTGAATATACACATTTTAAGGCCAGTACTGAATTGATACAGAAACTTAATAATGCCCATTATACTTATTATATTATTATATTATACTATATTATTTTGCACTAACAATACAAAATTACATCTGATGTGTGCTCAAGAAATTTATAAATCCTGCTATGTTACATATTTGATTGAAGTTCCTGATAGTTGCAGTTTTTCTACTAAATCATATAATGTAAGAAATTATAAGAATCAAATAAAAGGATCGCCTATCAAGCTATTATCATTTCAACTTAAAAATATTACTGTAAAAAATGTAAACCAGCCACTACTATTGGACAATGTTCCATTGAATAATATCTATAGACTAGAATCTTTGATTGAGAAGGAAAAATTGGTTAACTTGGATGAACTAAAAGATAATGATTATTATTATTGGACTGTCCCTATCTATATAATACTAGGAACAACGGTAATAGCTTTTGTTATTTACAAAAAGATACAGAAAAGAAAGAAGGAAGATAAACCTAAGAAAGAGAAAGACCCTGAAGATAGTTTAACTATAGCTGGAAGAAATCACCGCAACGAGCGGCCCTTTTTCTTAAAAGAAGAAAGGGCTTTGAAGTAGGGGTGGAGGTGTTAAAATGTGTGTAAGTGTAAGGTGGTAAAGTGACGTCATATCAAAGTGTGTGGGCGAGACGATAGACGGGACCAGGGACACTCTCGTTTCAGTAGCGTAAGGAACAGACATTGTCTTAAATTGTGTATTCAATACAGTATTTTGATTAAATAAAATCTTTTACTTAAAAAGTCTACCCCAAAGTACATAATTCGCGTGCCAATCGCGTTTCATGCGCTATGAAAAAAACCTCGATTTTTTTGAGCATAACTAATTGCGTCCGTAAGTGGACGCCTTTCGCGAAACGAGCGGCTACAGCCATACGTGACGGTGTAATTATAAAAGCAAGTACTTTTGCGTTATTGACATGTCAATTCGAAGTAGGTACTTCATGTAGTTTGTTTCTTTTTTTGTTGTCAACAAACAACTTTGTGTGCCTACCAAGCATAAGGGCACACGAAGTATGAGCATACGAAAGTTGCTACCAAAAAAGATATATATTTACAAAAACAAACTATACATAAATCAATCAAAATGTTATACGTTTTAATAAGTAAATGTGCTGTGTGATGAAACATACAGGGTGTTTGGTAATATAAGTAAAGTCCCGAAACATAGTCAATGCAACTAAGTAACTAATACTAATACTAACTAACTAATACTAATAAATGGTGTAGAGGTAAAAATGTTAGATAAATGTAATTCTGTGTTGCATTCTTTTAATGTTTCTAATTCTTTTGATTTTTTTGGCATTTGCTTGAAAAACTGCTTAATTTCAATCAAGGTTTTATTTTTTGTTTCTGGTATATATTTATAGCAAAGACACAAAAGGATGGAGTAACCTATTAAAAATACTAAAAATGTCCCGTGCAAACCGATATATTTAAACATATACGGCGTAAGCTTTAAAAATATACCTATTGTCAATTTAGTATATACACTAATTAAGACTACAGCGGCGCTATGGTGAACAGGTAAAAGTTCGCCATATAGGACGACATGCATAATTATAGGTCCACAACATATGCCCACAGAATAACCAACTAACAGAACCATAGTTACATAATTGTTTTCTATGATTATAGTAAGTCTAATCAAATACAAGTAGAGAGACATCACACCCATGAAGAACAAACAAACAATGCTAGCTGACAACAGAAGAGTTCTCCGTTTCATGATTTTTGTTAGACCGCAAGCCAGATACATCCCGAACACGGTTATACCATCGAGTATCAACATCCACGTGTACGCAACGCGCTCACTGTTAGTTATCTTCTTAAGCATATCAATAGCATAGACTGTGTATGCCAATTTGCCTGACCAATCATATAAACTACAAACTAACATGCAACACAATATTGGCTTATACACTTCTGGTTCCGCAACATTCTTTAAATGTTGCCATATCTTAGAACAGAAAGACACACGTTTTGGTTTGTGATTGTTAGCTCTGTGATCACGGATCAAGAGATCTAACTCCTTTTCTGAATCATCACTAACTCCTTTGATCCAACGATGTGCTGCAGCGCACTGGTCATATTTATTTTTACTCGCTAACCAATATGGTGATTCAGGTAAAATTACAACAAATATTAACATACATATTGTTCCAGTAACTCCAAACAACGCTATTGACGTCCAATGAAAGTATGTGCCCAATGTATTTGCTATCCAAATGCCCCAGAAATAACTGGCCGCTTGAAATGTAAAAATAATTCCTCGACACTTAGGAGTGGCGTATTCTGACACTACCATAACGTTTAACGTTTTTGCTGTGGCCGCAGTTATGCCAAGCCCGGCTTGGCTTACAATTATCTGTTTAATATCTGTACTAAAATAACAAATAAAAAAGGCCAAAACTGAACAAGTATACGCGAATAACATAGAAATCTTGCGTCCGAAAATATGTGCCAATATTACTAGGACAACAATCCACGGGGCTCCAGCGAAGGTTAAAGCAGATGCTGAAATATAAAAATAAATAGGTTATATACAAATATTTTATTCTTACCGTTACTAATTACAAAAAGAAAGCTAAGTGCCTTTATCCTTATCACATTGTAATTCTGTTCGTGTGACTACAAAGGTAGGAATGAAATGAGACGTCATCTCAATTTGATATACTAAATTGAGGCTCTGGACACAGGTTATACGTTCTTATTCAAGTAAACAGCCTTTAACTGTCCCACTGCTTGGTAAAGGCCCCCATTATTGAAATCAATTAAAATCAGTCATCGCGGGTTGGTAATCACAAACCCGGGCTTCGCATCGAAAAATCCGAAATACATTTTGCCCGACCTGGGAAGTGAACCCAGGACCTTCGAGTATGGCCGACCGCTCTGCCACTCGGCCACCGAGGCGTACTCAATTATATGTTCGTATATAGGTTATAAATTATCACATGGTCTTCTTATAGTATCAAAATTCCAGAGAGTTTGGATACTATAAATCAAAAGATTGTGGTCCTAATTGTAACTGAGCCGGAGCCCTTTGGTTGACTCGACACATACTTTATGTTACACTAAGGTTGTATTTTTTAGTTGCTATTTTTATTTCCTGCTTTTTTAAATGTGACTTTGTATAAATGTCGTGATTTACCAATACATGTTTATTCATTTATTCAATTATAGACCGTATATCAACAGTATTTGTAAAACAAGTTATTTGCTGTAACTAGTTACGTTCACCTTCACCTATGCAAAGATTTTATTCAATGTGGAAGTGTATAATCAAATTATATTTACATGCCCATGATTCCAAGGACAAGCTTTCGCTGCTCGCCTCCGTAGAATTGGCCTCCTTCCTGAGCTGTGGGATTATGACGGTCGGTGCTCCCATGCACAAGCCACTTGTCATGGCAGACAATGATGTGAAAGCGCAGAGCACGGCCTGGATACAAATTAAGATCAATCCGTTAAAAACAATTAAATTAGATTAGATAATTTTGTAGAAAGGAATCTAATTGTCATTGTTCTGGATTTATTTAAGCGATGGATGAACGAGACGATGCTCTTGTCTTGTCGTTCTCTTTTCCATTCTGCGAAAAAAGCAACTCTGGATCCAGAAGTACTATTGAATATTATTCCTTAGGATGTCTAGCGAGTAATGAATTTACCTGCGTAAGGTCCGGTTCTTGAGTCAGTCGGTTATTAGAAGACTCCGAATCCGTAAAGCCGTTGGTCCTGGCTGCAGTAGCAGTCGTTATCAACCACCAATACTTACTGAGCTTTGGTGCTGGTTTATGGTCCGATCTCCCTGTGGTGTTTCCATCCATCGGGAAGGCTCGTGCCTTAGCAGTAGGGACATTATAAGGGGCTGGGAGTGATAGTACGTAAATTATATTTTACTTTTAAATATAGGGGTTGGTCCAATTCAATATTGTCAGAGATACCACAGTGCATTTTTGTTAAACAAAGCGCACTATGTCTGTATGCGGAGCTCGTGACTTTAAATCAAAAGGACAAGCATAGTTTTAGATGATTGTTAATTGTAGCAATGATTTTATTTTAATGATAGTAGATTTTGATCAGCACTGTTACTGTAAGAGACGTAGGCTAATTAATACTACGGCTACTTATCAACATAAATTTTAAAATTCATACTTCTAGTGATATTATTCAAAGAATGAGCATCGTCTAATACATCAACAGTGTAGAGTTTACTTCTCGGATATACGTATTATCTCAAAAAAGTTGACTTATTGAAGCACTATCAAAAACGGAAAAATTATTGGGAGGATACTAAATAAAATACTTTAAAATATTATTACACTGTACCTGTCTCAATTTAAACTTCCATTTCACTTCATTTGTGTTCACATTCTTGTATTCCACATCCATGTTATTATTGCAAATCGTATTAGAGCACTATGCTATGGATAATTCAGTCAAGTTACTTTTAGGAAATATTTCTCAAACAGTTGTTCAATTAATGTAATGTCAACACAAACGTTCACGTTATCGTTACGTCATTGCCGAATATTATCTTACTTTACAAAATATGGTGTCTGAAAGTAATATTATTCAAAAAAGATACTCAAAATATAGTAGTAAAAAAGTAATGACACTATGATACTGTCCCTCTGATGAGGAAAGGCCTTTGTAATTGAAATCAAGTTATCGATATCGCTCGCTATCTATACAAATGATAGATATTGGCTAAAAAATAGAGACACTACATACCCTGGACATCACTGACGTAGGTCGAGTAAAATAATATAGTCGCTGTAACCTAAAATTGTAGGCATATGTCCAGCAGTGGACTAATATAGGCTTGATGCTGAAATATAAAAAAAACGTTATATGCAAATGTTATTGATACCGGTTTTAATTAGAAAAATAATTATGTCAGGGGATTTAAATCTAGTTGACTTGATCCTCCTTAAGTTGTAACTCATTGGAAATTAATCAACCGCGTGTCAAGCCAAGTTCAAGCTAACAGAACTGGCGAGCAGCACCGTTACACGAACCATTGAAAGACACTTTTGACTCCCTCATACATAACTCAAAAACTATTTTACATAAACATGTCGAATTTGGCTCATATATTGAGACTTGTGAGATACATATGTGCTCCAAATTTTATAAACACACCTCAAACGGTTGTTTAAATATTAACGTCCAAAAACCGTAATTTTTATCGCTGACTGATCTATAGATAGACCAAAACTCTAACCCTGTTCCAGATGACCTAGAAAGTTTAAATTTGGTATCGAGATAGGTAGTTGGGCGAATACAAAAGAATAAATCAGAAACTAGTAAATTTTTATCAATTTATTAAATTTTTATATTAATTGATTCTAATAGGAACAATAGGTGTGTCAGGACCGTAGCAAGTGGAAGGATGTGGTCTCTGCCTACCCCGTTGGGAAAAAGGCGTGATGGTATGTATGTATGTAATAGGAACAATTACTTATAGATGCCTGTAATGTAAGAATCAGCAATCGAAATTGATAACAGACGGTTTTTATGTGGATTTTAAGGTCTTCACGTGAATATATAACGAGTGGAATACCACCCTTAATTTTTTTTAATCTTAACGTCAGTTTTTGTACTTATAACTCTATATATCTATATTTACTTATAACTAAGAGTATAGACGACTTATGTATTTATTACGATATTATTAACTGGGATTTAGTATTAATTATTATTTCAATAATTAGCGCACATCAATAGTATAAGATCATTACTTATAAATAATTAAATAATACCACGGACCACGTGCGCTAATAGCGTGCGGGTAGTAGCGGGGTGGGGAGCAGTGCGATAATTTTATTATGAATAAGTACCTACTAATAATTTCTGTACAAAAAATAATGATATCCCATCAAAAACATAAATGTGAAATGAGAGCCAAGTTCAATATATGCCTTGGTTGTTGACTTCAACGAACAATCTTATCGATCGATAGAAGAAGTTTATTCTCTTATGGAAACTTGTAAATACCCACTAAAATTACAAACAAAAACAAAAATTCGTAAAACACTATAACTGATTATATATTTGAATGTGTTTTATGCACTAATGATTGTATCGCTTTTGTTACAAAAAAGTAACGAAATCATCTATCTACACATTACAGATATGAAATGATATGCACTTAAGTACTTTAATTTTAATTATATCAGCTCCCACATGGGAGAGTCTTTTTGTCACTTGTCTAGGGGAGCTGTTCTCTCCGCTATTTGGTTTAGGGTGCGATGCGTGCGCGTCAGCGGAGCGCTGTGTTGCAGATTAGTGCTTTAAATGTACATATTCCTTTAAATATACACATAACTTCACAACAATTTGGCTTTTGTATTTATGTAAATGTCGTCACTCGTGGATATAAAGACATGCACACTATTCTGACTTAATACAAGATTGTTATCTAATTCAGACCAAAACGACTTAACCGGCCCTACTCGAACTTTAATCATCCTGGTATTGGTAAAAAGTTTTTATGACAATACCTAAAAGATTCTACGAGCTACGAGGGAAAAAAAATCGCAAATTATCACCATTATAAAAACATAACACCATCCTATCGACATCGCTAAGGCGTAAGTGAACGCTATAGAATCGATACGTAGTGGTTGCCACTGTATTGCTTATGTTTTAAAAACAAAAAAATATATAAGGGCGCCATTCTATTGAGACCTATTAACAAATAGCTAGGAGCTATTTTGTAGTTCTAGAAAATAATAACCTAATAGTTCTAAAAAAACCAAGGATAGAAAGAAATGGCATTATAATCATTTCCTAGTTTTGGGGTCACATTATTAGCTACTAAAAAACCAGCTCAGCTTTATATTGCTTTTTTTATTATTACTCTATGCCGTTCGCATAGCTAACTTGCAATTTTATCAAATTGCAAGTTAGCTCTTCTTGAACTACGAAAAGCTACTTTGTGGCTCTTAATGAACCTGCGTACTTAAGGCTCCAGTATTTACTTAAATTAAAAAGATTTATAAGGTCACAATATATATTTAAAAACGAAGCGCCACATTTAACTTCACCCACTTTATGCTTCCAAAGTGCTCATGAAAGTTTTAAGTGAAAAATAACTGTAATAATTCTCGTTGAACTGCGAACGTCTGCCGCGTCTTTGTAATTAGATCTTGGGAGTGAACTCAAGTTTCCAACGGTCGTTTTAGTAATCGCTTTGTTAGTTAGCAATGCTCCGATAAATGTTTTTAAAATCTGCTAAGCTATTTTAAACGTCGGAACTCCATGGAGAACTTATAAAATTCGTGTCTAAAACAAAAAAAAGGAAACGTTAAAAATACGTATATACCTGCCTGCATAGTTCTTCATTTCAATACTCGTATTTTTATATTTTTATTGTTATATAAAATATTAAAATTTAAAAGGAGGTTGATCCAAAACAGTTATATAAATGGTTAATTAATTATTCTTAAGAAACTGCTTAGTTAGATTTTTTCACAAAGTCATACAACTTTCGAATAATCACCAGCTCATTATACGTCCCCACTGCCGGGGCACGAGCCTTCCCTATGGATGGATAGGGAGAAGCCATAAACCACCACGCGGGCCCAGCGCGGATTGGTAGTTGTTAACAACTGCTAATGCAGCCGGGACCGACGAAGCATGGAGGAGCTCGAGATGATAAATTTTTGGTCACCCATCCGATGACCGACCTATGCTAAAATTGCTTAACTTGTCAGCGATCGCAAACCGGACGCGTTAACCACTGCGCTATCGAGCTCAACTTTCCAATAAATCAACATATTGGAACTAACATTATGAAATTTAACTTTGTGACTTTTGAACATCTACAGAATTCAATGCATTGGTTGTCAAACGGCAGATAGTTTTCAACTCTCTAAAAGTAATTTATATATTAGTACAAAATTATCGTCATTACTGATTTATGGTAAAAAGCGCCAGGTGATAAAATAACCCGTTCACATTATAATGGTTACGTTAAAATACTTGAACTGGGCAAAGTAATGAACGATCTAATTAAAATAAAGTGCGCAGCAAAATGTTGCCATGAAAATTGTATTTGCAAAGTTTCCGTTATCTGAGCTATAAATCCTGCGATCCGGGTACATCATGGCAGATTAATGACCGAAATTTGTTAGAAAAACAAACAAATATATATATATAAAGCAAGTTTATTAGTATTGGTCTTATCAGTGCCTTCGTAACTTCATAGAGGGGTAGCGTAATTGAATTTTTGATCAAATGTTTGTAGCCAGTCTAGTCTCGTGAGCCTACTTACTACAGGGTTGTTGTTATGAAATTGTTTCCAAAATCTATAAATACTTACTGTTTTATATGTTATTGACTTTTTTGAATAATTTCTTGAAACGCAAAAAATTACATACCTACATAAGCATACGCGTATATATAAATATATACCTTTAAGCGTATATACATATAAGCAGTACTAAAATTATACTTTTAAATTACCATGCTTTTTAAGTTACCTTATTCTAAAACTCATAAGAAGATACATTAACCAATGTTAAGCGTGAATCAGAACTTTTGCATTAGCATATTAAGCAGCTATATTCTAAAATACTTATATTACTTATACAACAAAAACTTATATTACATAATCATTGATTTGTACTAGGTATATCATTATAAACAACAAGTATAAATTGTACCTTGCCTAAAGGGACTCCTTTTAATAATTTATTTTAGTTATTGTATTATATTGTTTAAGGTTTTTAGTTTTAGGTTCATTGTTATATTTTGTTGGTTGTCGTCATAGATATACTCGTATATGTTTAAAGTTAGACAATACAGCTGTTATAACTACATAACTATGTGCATAGGTAATTTCTTTACTATTGTTAACGCAAATAATGCAAACTTTGTGCTGTTTTTTTTTATAAAAATAAATGTATCATACCACAAGTTAAAAAAAAAAAAAAAAAAAAAAAATTGTAAATTACAAGTAATAGTATATTCACAACTAAACTAAAATACACAAAACAGTAAGTCATTCATACAAAACAACTAATACAAACCATAATTGCTGGAATTAAGAAAACCACCAAACCATAAAGCCTACACCGTCGTCCGAACGAAGCGCGATGCGTTTAGTTTTTCCGTGCAAAACCGACGTGTCGCACATTTCGGTCACGTCCCCACTGATCACGGAATCCAATTTGCAGTACAAAATAATACAATTTTACGTCGCCGAGCTCCGGTATCGATTTAAGCAGCAAATTAGATTGTAACCTGCTTTAAATGAATTATTTCGCTATGACGCGGGGTACGCGTACAATACGTTGTTTCAATATTTTCTCTGCGAACATTTTAATGTGAAACGATCCGAGTTGTGGCAGTGACGCGGTCAAAAGGATCGGCCAGTAAACGTGTCGACGTTTAATTGATATTTTAAAAGACAAAATTTTACAAAAAAATTTTCGCTTGTCAGAGTGTGCCTCAAGAAAATTATGTCAACACTTTTCCGAATTGTAACTGGCAATAATGCCACAGAATACATACAATGCTATTAATACCGCAGTGCTGTTATGGCGACATATTAAATGGTTGGCCAGGTGGACTTAAAACAAGCTCTACTAGTTAGCTCTCTAGCTCTAGCTTGTTTAGTACCAAACCGAGCAAAATCATGTACCTCCGCTGTGAATCAAACCCCGTACCCCAGGGTCTGAGACCGTTGGTCTTGACCACTAGTCTACAGAGGTGGTCAAAAAAAAGAAAAGATGTGTAGGCCTACATGAATGCATGAATACATGAATACATACATGAATGCGTGAACTTTTATCGAAATCGAAACTTTAGTCTGAGACATGCTGATTTCATAAAGTCCATAAAATAATGTCTGTCGATTACTAGATCCATTTACGGACGTTGTGACGCTGTATCATTTTCCATTCAATAATCCTATTTTACGCTAAGATACGAATGCGATAGTAAATTGTTCGTGTTTGGCTCACTGAGCTGTGGCAGTGACGCGCTTAAAAGCCTCGCGCAATAATAGCGTCGGCGTTTTACGTAAACAAGTGACAACTGACGTTATTGCAACATTTTATTTCGATTTGAAAGTCCTATGTACACACTCGTGTAGGTACTGATCGAACTGTGGGCAGAGATCGTCACATAAAGGCCCACGGGCACTCCATTTGCGCCAATCCATCACTCCAAACTAGAGATGGATTTTATAATATTTGGAAATCCAATGCTCGCATCGATACTACACAATCCACGTAGTTATATGACCCCCATTCATGAGCACTTCTTCGCGCCACTCCATCACTCCAAATTAATGGTTTTGGATATTCAACGCTCGGAGCGATATGTGTAAAGAGTTAAACAATCTGATGCCACGCAATCCAAGTAGTTATATGATTGAATTTGGAGCAATGGAGTTAGGCGGTGGAGTGGAGTGTCCTTGAATAGGGGCTAATATGATTAAATTTAAAGCGATGGAGCGGAGTGCCTGTGAATGGGGGCCATAATGGGTCCAAACAAACGAGCGACGACGTCAACGGCGAAGGCCCAGCCTAAACGGAGATACTGGAATGAGCGGATCTCCCACACAATGGTTTACCCGACATAGCTTAGGTTAGAGATGCACTTGGCATAGAGCAAAGAGAAAACTATGCCTTTCAATGGGAAAACAGTTGCTTATACTTGTAATACAGTAATAACAAAACAATTTTGACGTGGTCAGTCAGGATTGTGTAAATATACTACTACTAATCTATACTAATATTATAAAGAGAAAACCTTCGTATTTTTGTATGTATGTATGTTTGCAACGAATAAACTCAAAAACTACTGGACCGATTTAAAAAACTCTTTCACCATTAGAATGCTACATTAGCGCTGTGTTACATAGGCTATAAAAAAAAAGAAGAAATTCGGTACGAAGTTCGCCGGGTCAGCTAGTAATATATAATCGTATAGCCCATTTTATGACGGTGAAACTTAATGTCTATATTTATAAAATTGCTTCTTTTCTTTTTCTCTAAAATAATAGAGCTACATGGTATTTATTATAAATTATGGCCAATGCTGAGCAAGTGATTGGCAAACATATTTATTTGTAGTGATATTGTCTATCTATGTGTAACTTATTATAATGCAATGTTTTAGAACAGTTTTAACTCAAAAGTAGTAATTAAAAATTATACGTAATAAACAAAATTGCTACTTGTCTCTTTTAACTTTAGTTCAACGTTGTTTCAAATCGAAGTAGGTAAGGCACAAAGTTTTGCTCCAAAGTATTATTCAAATACTGTTTATGCCGAGTTCCAAAAGAACATTTTAACAGCTAACAAAATTACCGTAAAAGGTTGCCGAATTGTCATTTTTTTTGCGAAGTTCGCTATAATTTATCTCTAGGGATAGCGACGTCCCTCAAACCAGAAACAAGGGGAATAAAATTTCCTTTTTGACAACCGTAAAACAAGAGTCGTTTAACTTTTCGTATTAGCGTCGTGATTCGAGTTGCGGTCTTTGTATTTCGGTGACCAGTAGTGTACTGAGGAGTGAAAGAAGAATAAAAATTAATGTGGAGAATAAATACGGAATATCTACTTCTTTTTAAATTTAGCTTTCACATTATAAATGAAGCTCGTTAATCCGATTTATTTAATCTCAACGAACAGAATTTTATTTCGATATTGGCTTTGCAATTATTTCATATGTAGGTTTCGTAGTAAACCCTTTATTTATTTATTTATTTATTTATTTATATGACGGCGCAACGAGAACATCTAGATTCTATTCGACTCTCGATTCTATCAGTTCACTCGATTTGGCAGTTAATTTCTGAACGATTAGTCATAACACCGCTAGTGAGGCGGCTTGATGCTGAACGAACAACGGTCAAGTTTGACAGTTCAATTTTATGTTACGCGCGCAGCTACGTGTTCGGTGGAATCAAGTTCGTTTTAATTTGAAAATACGATTAATTATAATTAGAAGATATTGTAATACGTGTGATTATTGTAGAACATTCATTATAACAGTAAAAAGGCTACTATCAGTGTATCAATTATCCCCGTTTCCTCGCCCGACAATCTACGCCTACTATGGAGATGCCTCCTGACCCGGACTAAGTGCCTTCATTACCATCAATACAATCTATAGTAGTAACGCAAATAAGTTGAGAAGGCTAGACAATACCTAATCCAAAAGAGTGTACTCAACATGATTGAAAAAATTATAACATTATTACTTAAACACTAATAAATACACAACAAAAGATTTGAAACAATGATTATGAGTTAAAGGAGAAGAAGAGGACTGCTCATTTTTAAAGACGTCCAATACAAACTTTTTGTATCGTGTGAAACTGGCGTTATAAATTTCAATGTCTTTGGTACTACGCGCCATTTCATTATAACAACGGCACATTCTTACCAGAGGGCTAAAATGAGACGTGCTGTTTTTATAGGTATGTATTGCGAAAGTGTTAGGAGATCGTGATTTGTGTCTTGTGTTAATGTTCAATGATGCAAGCATTAACCCCCTTATAAAAACTATTTAAGCAAAATTTTGTTAATCATTGTTTTGTCTCTTTTTCTCAAATTCAAAATGACGTTTGTGTGACGTTGACAAAACAATATTTAACTAAATAATGCTTAAATAGTTTTTATGAATAAGGGGGTAAGAGTCATTTCATGAATCTCTCATTTTTTATTGGGATTACAAAATTAATATCTGAGATTATATCATAACTTAAAGTAACTAAAACTAATACAAAACTAAAATATGGCGTCAAAAAATTCCTCCGCGTCGCAGTCGACTGGTAAAGTACCCAAGAGACTGGCGGCATTGCCACGTTGTATGGCAATGCTTAGCCTCTGGCCAAGGAAAAAGCTAGCCTTTGGGTCATGGGAAGTGTCAACCAGCCGTTTGGAGATGTTATTAAACAAATAATGAGCACTCGGACCCCACGGCCCGAGGGTTTCAACCTCAAACGGCTCGAAAATATAATTGCCGATAAGGTTATTATACTTTCGCCGCTTGAGGTTTTCTGCAGCCACAGCAGCAGCACCAGCACAGCACGCAGTCATTTCATTAGATTGACACTAATGCGGAACAACCTCAAGATCACTTTATAGCCACATAGCGTCCGCCTGTCTGTCCATGTGCATGCTGCAGCCATTTTATTTGCTAACTATTGTAAAAATAACATTCTAAGTTATGATAGCTCATTAAAAAGGGTTTGCTTTTAAGGAAAATATTTTTTGTACATTTAGGGCTAATCAATTTTGGCTTACCTATACGTGGGTTTCACATTATAAAACTCGAATAAAAACTTTTTAAGATTTATAAGATAAATAAAAATTGTTACGCGGAAGGTAATAAACAATTTACTTAATTAAGTAATTGACGCTCACTATAACATAACAACGTTAAATTACATAGTAACAGTTGTCTTAGCACTTTTTGTATTTTGCAATTTTACAATACATTTATTAAGACTATAATAGTCGTTCTTTGCCTTTACAAGCAGTAAGATCAAAGAACGACTATTATAGTCTCCTAAGATTTTTTAAACAATGATTATCACATTTTTTACTATCAACAAAGCCTCTGACTTGCATTCTCTGGGCTCTGTTGTTTCCAGTCCGTCCCTGCCGCTGACATCATGAATGTTGCTAGACGCAGCACTATTTGTCTTGGCGCTCTTTGTCGTCGCATATACGTAAGGAACCACTTCCTCCAGCCATTTTTCAAGGAGATACATGCCCATTCCGCATGCACGAGCCACGCAGGATATAAATGGTGACGGTGGTGAATCCGACAGAAATGTGGGTTATCTACGTAAAATGATGATGTCGTCAAATAATAATGACGCTTTATTTAAAACCTAGATATTGTCGTTGTTTTGCTGTCTGTAAATACGGTTTATTATAAAAATAATATTTTTGTTTCAGGTATTTTTATCGAGATTCTGTACAAATCATCAAGACATCAGAAGTTACCAGACGCGTACGCGAGATTGCTGTTTTACAAAATTCTTGTAAACAAAATCTAGTATGATTGTAGAAAATATGTATATTTTACTTACCATTCCTGAGGATGGGCAGCAGCGTCTCTCTGTGATTATTCTCACCTTACTGCGATCCCCAACCCGCCTGCCAAGGGTGGCGGTTATGGCAAATTACCCTCAAAATGATTTATCCTTAAAGGGGGCCTTTGTCCAGCAGTGGATGTCTTTTTGGGTGAGATGATGATGATGAATATTTTACTAACCACATTAACTTTAAATTTTCCTTCTAATACAGATGAAACTGCATATCAAAATGTAACATCGAAACTTATTATTGCAAGTCAAAATTCTCCATCGAAACTTTCTAATATACTTACTCAAACCCATCCATCGTAGCTGTTGCTACTGAATTAACGTAGTGGCAGTAAAGTAGTAAACAACTAGGATAAACAACTTCTGAATAATCCTCCCGGAGCGGGAATAATCCGCCCGAAGAACTTTCTAATAACCGCTCTTCTTAGATTCATTGCACCTTGCAGAAAAATTTCCCAACTTTTCCGTGGACTTACGAGATGTTTGTGAAACTTTCAGAATGACATTAATCCACGGTAATTTCTCGCCCGATTTTAAAATTAAAAGTTCTTTTCTTCAGCGCTTCCGAGATTGTGATATTAATCTTGAGCGAAGTAATATTAAGAATTCCTTTACATAGTTTAACATCTGCAAGGGTGTAATATTGGTCGACTGGGGGTTTCCATGGCGACCAGACCATGTCTGGTTTCATCTTAATATGCTTTTTAATCCAGGCCAGAGTTCGGCCTTTGTTCTACTCAATAGCCTCTTTAATACGGTTGGTATTAAATCAGCGCGTGTCGCGAGACAAAAACTTTGAAATCTGACTATTGAGTAGCCGAAACTGAGAAACAGTGTAGGCAGGCCTCCAACAAGGTTACAATAAGAACCGATGATCTGGCGATCGCGGGTAGCCGCTAGATGCAAGCAGCACAAAACTGGTTGTTGTGGAGATCCTTGGAGGAGATCTCTGTCCAATAGTGGACGTCTTTTGGCTGAGATGATGATCATAATTATGCTTTTTGATAAAAATTTCTAATATTTTTAATTTGGTATATTTTTAAAACCTTTCTAACGACGAGACTTCTGTTTGATCTTTAAGCAAAGATCAGCTGTGGATATGTAAGGTAAGTCCATTCATAAATCGAAATGCAAACTCTCTCTTTTTTAAATTGAACAATATGCGTCAAGGTCAAGTACCTTCCACAGTGTATAACCACGATAACGGTCTATACATTTATATATGGGAGTTAGTGTTAAGCCCGCACGAATGGCGCAGTTAAGCGGCAGTGGGCTGGTCATATTAATCGCAGGAGCGGAGCTAGGGTAAACATGTGCTGAAATAGAGACCCCAACTTGGCAAACATAGTGTAGGACACCCTCCAACGAGATGGCGCATGGAGTATATGCAAACTAGCTGGCGGTACTTGGATGAGAAGATCTGAAGATTGTGCTCAGTAACATGCATTAAGAAAGGCCTATGTTCAGCATGTATTGATACAAACTGATTATTAACTCATTTAGACATACCAGGCGTTTGTGTGTCGTTGTAAATGAAACTTTAAAAGTATCGTTATTAGGGTACATCTATATACTGTTTTTAGAGGTGTTATGTTAACACCCACACTAAGTGGGTTAAGAAGATGATCCTAAACAATCAAAAAAATTCTTCACTGTAAAATAATAAGTCATAAAAGTAATAATAATGGATTATAACAATTATCACAACACGGAATAAATGGTAATAGTTTTTTTTGTAAAGGTAATGTAGAAATTAAAGTTTGATTTTACTATCTACAAAATGTTCTTGTTTTGCCCGGTTCTACTGTAAGATGTAACGCTTTGTCGTACTAGTTAAATACTATTTCGACATTAAAGGCAAAACGTCGAAAGATGCGGAAATGCGAAGTTGAAAAGTTAAGCGTCACTAGATGCCCACCCCCGTCTGCACCTAACAAACTTATGACGAGGAACTCAATTCCCGCGAATCTCATGCAGAATAAAGAGGGAATTTCCTAGTAAATGTTTTGATTTAATAAAGTCTTGTGCGCCGTGGAGTGACGAAACGTTTCCAGATGACACAGTCTGTGAATGCAAATGAAATTTGTCGGGAAACTTGGAATGGGTCATTGAAACCTGAAGTTTCGGATGCTTAAGTCTAAGAGGTGGAACATTAAAATGTGTTGATGATGTTTGTTTGTTTTTTATTCATTTAGTTCTGCCAATTGAAACAAATATATATTAACAAAAATAAGATAAACTTTTACGAGAAAAAAAGACTTAATTCGTACATGAACGTGAAATCACACAACGGAGAGAGCTATTTTCATGATAGATTGATGATTAGATTGCGCATATTTCACAGGAACTTTCAAGCCTGTGTGCGACTGTGCTGGTCAAATTAATAAATTAGTTGGCAAGCGATAATATTAAAATGCTCGTACAATTGTTTATGATCTTAATTGTATTATTCTTCTAATCCTAACATGTAACACAAACTTAGAGAATAGCGAAATCTTTTCTAGTACCTTTTCTAACTTCTAGTTCTTTTCTAGCAGAAATAGTTTCTAGACAGCATCTAAACTGTAAATAGAAAAATCGTTGGCGTGAAAATATTCATGTGCTATTTTAAGTTTTGAAATTGTAAACTTATAATTAGATTAACTACAATTTCACACACTACCGTTTTCTCTTACACTACTTACATCTAACGTTGCAGCTATTCATTGAAACCTGTACAGTTACCTTACAATCCCTTACCAAAATTAATGTTAGTTTGGTCTTACTAATATGTTACTTCTGATTCTCTGAACGGAACATACGTGCAGACAGTGCAGGTAATATATGTTGGGGCGAGGGCAGACCCATCTAGAGGTTACCCTACGCCAAATTATTTACCGGGAAGGAGGCTATATGCAAGCGTTTAATTTGATGATAACTATACGTTTACTTTATTTAAATGCCAAAGGACAAAACTGTATGGTCTTTCTTCAAGTTTTGCAAACAATGGCTTATAATTAAGTAGTTTAAACAAAACCCTTATGTCACGACACATTTAAGAGTAACCACAAACACATCTCATTAGTGCTACGTGTACACAAGGCAATATTTACGTTTATACACCTCTAAATTAAAGCCTAGATTACATTAAACAAACCTCACGAGCGAGTGCTCCGAAGAGGCACCTTTTAGCTAATACTGTTTGTTTTACATCCACTTAACTCTTCATCACGTCGGTCCCTTGAGTGCCACTTAATGATTGGACTGAGCGAAATTTAAAGCTCAAGTTTATTTAAGTCCGAATCCTATTTATACTGAGCTTGTGTCGAAATTTGAAAAGGAACAATTCGTATAAAACTCTTAGAATAATTTATTTATTTATGTACATTGTTTTTTTCTGTCATTAACGGCCAAATACTAAAACGTCACTCAAATATTAAACGGCTGCTTAAATGTTTGAGTAGCTCTTAAACACAAAATTCGTATTCTCAAACGTCAATTATAAGCATGTGTTATGTTTAAGTGAACCCTAAATAAAGCTGCGCTCAAACACCACTCAGTGTAAAATTCGTATATAAGTTATCTAGAGTCAGTTCCCTTCAGGTGGCATTACAAAATTCCAACCTGTATAACAAGTGGAATACCACCCTTAATTTTTTTAAATCCAAACATCAGTTTTAGTACTTATAACTAAAAGTATAGACGACTTTCGTATTTTTTACGTTATTATTAACTGGGATTTAGTATTAATTATTATTTCAATAATTTGCGCATATAATAGTGTCATCATCATCATCAGCCTATAAGCGTCCCACTGCTGGGCACAGGCCTCCCACATGATCAGTAGCACGTGGGGATATATAATAGTGTAAGATCATCTATATACATATAATGACTTGTCCTGACTGATTCATCATCACCGAGCCTAAACCGCTAAAGCTAATTAGATGAAATTTAGACTGTAGGTTAATTGAGTGACGTAACCTGCCACTAAGAAAGGATTTTACAGAAATCATACCCTAAGAGGTTCAAATAGGGGGTGAAAGTTTGTATGAAAGTCCGTCAGTTTTGAAGTAAAATACAGGAAAATTGGTAGGTATTTGGCTTTTTGAAAAGAATTAAAGAATGACGTGTCTCAGGAATTTTGTTTATTTTCCTATAAAGGAGTAAAAAAGGGAAAAAGTTTTTTTGGGGATATCGTTATTTTTCGAAGTAATAACTATAAAAATAAATAATTTAAACGATCTATAGATTTTTCAATAAAAATAAAGAAAGACCTGTTTTTGCATTTTTCGAAAAACCTCCCCTAGAGAGGTGAAATAGGGGTGGAAAGTTTACGGAAAAGTGTTATTTTTAAATAAAATTATGAAGTGTTTCAGGATTATCCCTATAGATTTTGACGGGTTTTGACTTTTATTACGAACAATTACTATACCACGTGAGCAAAGACGCGAGCAATAGTTAGTCACTTATAAATAACTAAATAATACCACGGATCACGGCGCACGGTGCGGCGGCCGTGGAGCAGCGGGTGTGGAGCTATTGTGAATAAGTACCTACTAATAATTTATGTACAAAAAGTAATGATATCCCATCAAAAACATAAATATGAAATGAGAGCCAAGTTCAATATCATGATATATGCCTTGGATGTTGACTTCATCGACAAAAGTAGTGAGATCTAAATGGGTGCCAAGTTCAATGGTCAGTCCTGAAATTTATTTATAACAACATAAAATATTTTATAACAACTTAAAATATAATTTTTTGTTATAACTTAGGATAATATATTGAAGCCTAAGGTTTAACTTGGCTAGTTCTCATATACGAATTATATTATAGCCTTCGCAAGTTCTAAAGCTGTAAGTTCTTATTTTATTATTTCGGAAAGGCTGGCTGGTAGAACTAGCCATCGAACATAGGGCTCTTCCATGACTGTTTTAGTAGGTACTTAATAATAATTCGTATATGAGAACTAGCCAAGTTAGACCTTATGCTTCAAAATATTGTCCTAAGTTATAAGAAGAAATTATATTTTAAGTTATATTGTTTTTTAAAGTATACGCGAACACTACACATTGAAATGAAACAACTTTTACGGATCTACTCGCGTAGATCCGTAAAAGTTGTATCATTTTATGCTTCATAATGCTTCCCGCCTACCCGGATTCCTGGCTGGGTCGCGTAGGCATTTAATTTTTTCTCTGTATTTTATAAATATGTAATTCAGCTCCAGTGCAGCAATTAGCACTTAAAAATAAATAAGTAAAATTTATATATAATTCAACAAAAAAAATTCTGCCAAAGTATAGGGATTATATTTCTGACATAACATTGTTTGTGAAATAACTTTGTCACCATTATATATTCTCATTAATTATTTGCACTCATCTTACTATAAAAACACCACAATGCTGATTTATTATTTTATTGCTATGTAAACAACATTTTATAAGATGGTTGCCACGCAGAATTAGCTCTACCGCCATCTAAATCAGTTAAAGTTCGTATAAGTAATACTAGTCCATATATATTGTAAATATCTTTAATTTATGTAGACAAAAATAGGCAAGCTATAAACCAATATCTTTACAAATCGGAACATTTTTTTTTCCTTCACGGAAAATTACCAATTTCCTCCGCTACAAACAAATAGACCGTGAGGCGGTATTCCATAAATCCCACTTACTTTCCTGCTATCCAACGATTTAGAACTAACTCGTAGTTATAAATTTGCGGATACGCTACCGAAAATAGCTCTGCGGCATGGCCTGGTCTGCAGCCAAACAGATGAAATGTTGCTCCAACGCTCCATTAGGAATTAATAGGCCGATTCCAGAAATGTCATCTTCTCGTAAATACTTGCTATAATTCATTCGGTGCTGACAGCCACCCGACTCAAGGGTTTCCAACGATTTCCCACAAAAACAACGAGCTACCATGCCAACTGCGAGTGAAAGCTATTCATTCCACAAATTAACTTCGGCAAATACCTTTGTAACTAGCAGTCTTTGCCTAAAAATGATGTTGTAGAAATAAGTCGAAATATTGTACAGACTTCAAAGGAAAATTATTGTTTCCCTTGCAAATTACTTCGGAAGATTAAATCCTTTTGACACACGATCGCAAGAAAAGCACTGAATGGTTAACTTTATAATCGTCCAGATTAATATTTAATGAAAGGATTCGTTCCGAGAAATAGCTTAAAAGCAAAGCTTTGATTATTAACTTTTTAATAAATAATAATTTTAGGGCGATGATTTTAGATATAAGATCTAAAATCATCATTCTGTTGATGTCCACCGCAGATAATAAAACTCACTAAGTGCTTGTTTTACTTCACCGTATATTACTAAATTTGTGTATTTCAGACTACATACCTCCGAGGTGGATTTCTACTGTAAAGTAGCCGCTCTGCCCTGCTTAATACTTTGTCATGCCGTAATTAAGACTACACCTCGGTTCGTGAACATTCAAACACAGCTGATCCTTACAGGAGCTGGCATAAGGTCGAAAATACGTAGCGCCCGCGACGATTGAGACCGGTTAGAAATGAGCAGAATCTTCAAATATTTAAAAAAAAATATTTTGGTTTTAGTTATAAAAATATGCAGTAACTAAATTATGAATATTGATGTTATCAATGTGTTTGAGTGGTTTCCAAGCATATAAATTAAGTAATTTCGTTGTAATTTTAACAACAGTGATGTTTTAGAGGTATTTTCGAAAATAATTATAATCGAGTCAAAATTATACAATCGTGTTTTAGAGCCAGCAAATTCAAGATTAAGACATGAATTTACCTAAATCAACATTTCAGATTCGTTAGTCATAAGTACTATAGTCTTAAACTATTCGACGAAAGTTGGTGCATTTGTTTAGTATGTCGCCTTAAAGTAGAAACTTACTTGTTACCAAGCTACCTAAAGTCACGTTATCAAACTTTGGTCAATATCTATAAAAAAAGGTTATTTTACATGGTCTGTCCCACAGGTCTGTCCGGCTACTGTTTAGTGTCACTGTAACTTTAAATATATTTTCTGATGTGTATGTCAAATTCCTCTGTCGACCTAATGTGAATAATTCGACGTAATAAATATAGTGAGCTAAATCTTGTAAGAAAAATTTCCGTGTAAATCAATTGGTTCACAACGTACCTAGAAAAATAAATATTGATCGTTTACATGGCTTCGCTATAGGGAAGCCTATTACACATTGTTTGTACACGTCCGATTAATAAACGATAATTGCTTTGAACACGCATATCTACTTAAACCACGAATAGTCAACGGGCAGGCCGACGGCAAGCCAAAGGCGACGGAACCAATGCCTCAATAATGCAGTACCAAGTCGATTAGTGATTCAACCTGCAATTGTTATGTTTCACAAATATTGTATGAGAACACTGATTTGCTAACTACAACCTACAACCTATTTACCTATACTTTCCTTATTCTGCTAGAACAGGAACTAACTGGAGTCTATAATAGATGTAAAAATACATTGATTGGTGATTTGCTCTTTTTCTTACACAATCCAGTTCTTATTTAATAAATACTCGACCTCTTTCAATTGAGCTGTTGCCAGTATTCAGAAATGCCTTAAAATATATGCCTATTTTTAATTGTATCTTTTTATTTGTTAGAAACACCGGTAGCATCAAGAATACTGTGGCATAGCATTATGTAGCAGCCTAGCCGTTATCAATGAGATACCTAAAAACATTTTCTCATAAATATAGTCCATCGTTCACTGAAATTACTGTTTAGTGCCTACGCAATAAATGTTTCAAGTTCCGGAGTTGAGAAATAGATTTTAGAATTACCCCAGTGAGCACTTAATTTTAAACACAATCTTTCATCACAGACATTTTGTATTAAACCTTAGTTTAATAATCACTTGAACAAGCATTTTAATTAATTAATTACTAAAATAGATTGCAACGAAGATTAATGAACAACTACCATATATTTCCACGCCCAAACGTTTTCATTAAACCTATTTAATTAAAGTAATAAATTAACGACGCAAAGACAATTTTCTCTTTGCAAAATAAACCCTGCAATTACACCGATTGTTCTGCAAATGCAATCTGAGGGATAAAAGATTTCTGAAAAGAAAATTCTCATTAAAAGGTGTCGGGTCCAGAGAGCCGAAGTTACTATTTCATTCATGATTTTCTTTGTTTTAATGATTTGATGCTATACGGTTTACATAAATTACTTCATAACACAGGGCTTTATTACTCAAAACTGTGTTTAAAGTTATCTTTCCATTGAGTAA
Source organism: Eudonia mercurella (assembly GCA_963082485.1). Classification (NCBI taxonomy): domain Eukaryota; kingdom Metazoa; phylum Arthropoda; class Insecta; order Lepidoptera; family Crambidae; genus Eudonia; species Eudonia mercurella. Next base: position 13,344,243 of record OY720031.1, on the reverse strand, counting down.
ATATATTGATAGACGTCGTCTTACCTTACACACATTTTTGGGGCAAATCAGTAAAAGTAGGCAGTGTGCATAATTTCGTTTTTCATTATTTTTCGATATGAATTCTTATTAGTTTCTCTTTAATGCGTATTATGAATATATATTATATATTTTATTTTATTGCATATCTTTGTATATTCATTGTTCACATATTTTTTATTGTATAAATCAAAATCATTAACGTATAATAAATAGACATCCAGAAGACATGTGCAAATAGAAATCCGTCACCAGTGGCACAAAACGTTTAAATGAAATCAATTTCTAAAAATAGGTAACAAATGGCACGGTACCATTTTAATCACACCCGTTATTCTAAAAGACAATAGCCATAAAGTGAATCCACTGGAACGTACCAACGTACTGCAAATCCAATCTGAAAACTAAAAGTTTGTAGAACAAAAGGTTGATGCGAGAATAAAAGAATGGATGAGTCGGTACTAGCGTGAAACATTGGCGCGTCGGTAACCGCGACAGCGCTTCCTTCACCGCGCACTCCAATATCAATTTCACAGATTGAACTTTGGATGGATGATTCTCGTATTTCTAACGTAGTGGGTGGATATATACGTAGCATCGTTTCGATGTGACGGGATAGAAAGTTCGTCAGCCTATCATTTTTTACGAAGTGAAATCGTATATATTTTATTTTATTTTAAGTATTGTTGAAATAATGTACTTTAATTAATAATAACAAGAAACAGTTTTGTAATAAGCATCATGACGTTAGGATATTTAAATAACCATGACAATAGTATGCATTATGTAGTAATGTCATTTGTGTTGTGTCACTAATGTTTTCTATTCTATTTTATTCATATAAGTATAAATTAAAAATACATAATAAATAAATTTAAGGTTGATGTGAGAATTAAATGATAATATGTCATGTTCATAATATCAATTTTAAATTTACAAAACGGTGCGCGCTTGCATGCTTCCCCGACTTCCTGTTACACTGTTACACATACTTCCGTTTCACGAAATCACTCCCACAAATTGCTTATATAGAAAGCGAGCGGAAAGATGTTACACATCAAAAATAATGAGCATGAGCTGGATAAGGGTAGCCGCGGATCGTGCTCAGTGGCGTGCACTTGGAGAGGCCTACGTCCAGCAGTGGACTAGTATAGGCTGATGATGATGATGAGAAAGATAATGAGTTTCATAGAAGTAGTAATAAATTGTAACAAATTTTACTGTCATGAATTGTAAGAACCATCGGTTAAATCGATAGCTAGCCGGCCGATAGGTCGTTCGTAGGCTGGTGCACAAGGTTATCCTATTTCCAATGTCCAACTAGGTCGACCAAACAGCAACAAAATGTAACAAACCCATTTGTCTTACGAAACCAATCTCAAGGTTTAAAACTTCAACAGGAGGTTGGAAATTAATTATACAATTTGGAATCGAGTTGAGACATCAGAGCCGCAATAACAAGTTTTGTTGCGAGCAAATTTCAAGCCCGCAATATGGATTAGGTCAATTTAAAGTGATTACCATAATTTCTTATTAAAAACTTTCGAGCGGGTTCTTGCCATGAATATTCAGTTGATTATATTTTGGCTGTTCCACGGCATTTTGCGCTTAAAAGGTGGCGAAGTGGGGATTAATTTTCGTGAATTATAAATCTAATTACACGAGTAATTAAACAACAAAATCTGAAAAACATAAAAATGTACATTGAAACTTTGGTTGTTGAACTTAATTACACAGTAAAACTGAAATTTTATATAATTTACAAAACTAGTAAGTATACATAATTGGGTTAACACATTATTACAAAAGCTCATTCGAAAAAGTTCTTTAAGAATGGAGAGATGGCTTCTAAGGAACCTATAAACAAGACAATTTATTAAAAAAATAGTACCTACCGGCAAAGCACCAAACAAGCAATCCTTAAAACTATATGAGTACAAATTAATTTATTCCACCTATAGTTAACATACCACATTAAACAATGGAAGCTTCGACTGCTTCCACGAGAAAGTCTGAACAACAAACAACAACTTTAAAATATTATGTATCGACCGCTCTCAATACTCAAGCATTATTATTTATTGCTGAACAGTGAGCAGAAACTTTGCCGACGTTGCTAGCATAAAATTTTGTTGTAGCACTCACGAGCATAGCCTCGAGCTAAATACCTACTACCTGTAGGGTTGAGTATAAAATTTTACCTCCGTAGTTAGTAACCGTGAGCTCCCACACTATATTTTAGTATAAGTGCTTGCGGTTTCTTTTGCGCTGTCTATTAAATCCATCTTATCTTCACTTTCAGACCACGTATCGATATTGCTCGGCATAAAACCTTCGACAGATTCTTTATTCAAATCTGCAGATTATGATCAGGAATATTGCCGTTCAATAGCAGATGTCGATGTGTTTTCGTAATAAGTTTATTTTAAGAATGTTTTATTTTTTAATTTAGTGCGACTTTTTTAACAAAAATACACATAAAACTTTAAGGGCATGTTGTCGTAAAAATCAAATAATCCCTCGGTATTCAGTTAAGTAACACCCAAAAGAGTGATTACTATTAAGTGTAATTATTATTCGCATACGTTTATGTAAATTGGTAATACCATTTTTAGAAATTTACATAATAAATGGAATTTCGCCGTTACGATAAACATAATTGTACCTCTTCTACGGGTTTCCATTACCATAATGAAAATACATAGTGTTAAAATGGCATACCTATATTATGTGCGTGTAATGCCAGCCACAGACAGTTCGAAAATTTTAGCAAATCTAGTCTTGCTTTTCTAATTTATTGTTAAAATCAGTCTTTGGTAGAATCAACTCAATACGTCATTAAAAGCTATATGGCTTCAATCAACGTGGCTTCATCACTTGTAATATTTACTGTGTAAGCGATATACGAAAATTACATTTACGAGTTCACATTTTATTGTTCCGAGGGTTACTGTGGCACGGCTGTTTACACTTTTAATAATAATTAATAATAAATTATTTTGGTAAATGGTACTTACGTAATAGTGCTCTATCTGCCAACGGTCGCGGTTGTAGTTTTAATACCTAGGTGCTTAGTCTATCTTGCGAGACGTATCGATATCGAACACTATTGTAACCTGATAGCTTATTTCTTAAATAATATATTTGTTTTTATTTGAATGTCAATAAAATCCATGTGTGATGTGGCATAAATATACTGACATTTATTTTATAGACGTTACAATATTGTTTATTGCTTTCCTTATTTTTATTGTACTAGTCTTTATATATAAAAATCTTCTGTGTGTGTGTATGTTATTAAACTCCTTCTAAACGGCTGGACCGATTTGGATGAAATTTTCTGTGTGTTCAAGTGGATTCGAGAATAGTTTAAATTTACAATTGGACCCGGTAGGTGGCGCTGCTACAGGGGTCCATCATGGGATACGGGTGTTCTTAAGCGGACGAATGATTTGTTTGTTTTGTTGTCATGGAAACTGTCAACGTGAAACTGTCAAAGCGGTATTAAGTCCGCCAGTCAGCTAGTAGGTATATATAAATATTCTGTGCGTGTGTATGTTATTGAACTCCTTCTAAACGGCTGGACCGATTTGGATGAAATTTTCTGTATGTGTTCAAGTGGATTCGAGAATGGTTTAAATTTACAATTGGACCCGGTAGGTGGCGCTGCTATAGGGGTCCATCGTGGGATACGGGTGTTCTTAAGCGGACAAATGATTTGTTTGTTTTGTTGTCATGGAAACTGTCAATGTTTTGTTTGTTTTATTGTCATGGAAACTGTCAAAGCGGTACGAAGTCCGCCGGTCAGCTAGTACTGTATAATATTTTACATGAAATATCGATTTTCTTTGCATTAAAAGTTCCCAGTATCAATTCAGTAAGATATATTCGATACCGTAAACAAAGCGAACTTGGATTCAATCTAAAAGCAGGGCACTCCAGGAAGCGTGAAATGAGATATTCCATTTTTATATTGCCGTCAGGAGCAGAAACAAACAATTTACCTAGGTGTTTGTTTTGCGAAAGAAATTAAGTTTTGTTTCAATTTTTAATTGATATAACAACTTGTAATTAATGTAAAATGTTCCTGATTTTTATTTAGAACAGTTACTTATGGTGACATAGGTGTTTTTTTTTTAAATAATAAAAATCTTTATTTGGCACCATTTCAATTTGTAAAATTAAATGTGAACGATAACAACCGCATTCGTCGGATGACTGTGTCGCAGTTGCCAACGCCCACCTCCAAGACTGAGGAGGGTTTGGTACACTATACCAGCAGATCCTTACATAATAACTTTAGATAACAGAGGTTATTATATCTATGGTATACATTTTTAATAACATTCGGTATATAAGAAAGGGTTTGTGTGCATGTTTGTGTGTATGGGTGAGTCGATGTGTGTGTGTGTGTGTGTGTGTGTGTGTGTGTGTGTGTGTGTGTTTTGTTTATTTAACATTTTAATTTTTATTAATCAAGCAACTTTTCTGTTTCATCATAAGTTAATTCTAGAATCCATTTTGATACTGAAATTTTACATTCTTTATATGTTTTATATGTTATGTTATTAAAACATTACCATTATTTAAATTTATTTAGCTTTTTATAAATTCAAATATTCTAAGTCCACTGCTGGACAACGGCCTCCCCTAAGCATCTCCACAACTGCCGGTTTTGTACTGCTCGCATCCAGCGGCTACCCGCGACCTTCACTAGACTAGTCTAAACTAGTCTAGACTAGTTTTGACTTAGCAATACTATTAAAGTGAATTATTATATTATTATTATAATTGACACAATTCAGAGTCTCAACTAGAATGAATGCTTGACACATTAATTTGAATAGGTAATGTAAGATTGTTTGCAGTACCTACTACTTATACTCCTACATGTGCGAGAGTACGAGTATGTTGCCTGCCATTGAAATTTTACTCGGTAAAACCGCAGAAAGCTTAGTCCGCTTGGCTCGGTGACGTTTCGGACACATTATATTCGGACTGACACGTCCGAATTGACACTTTTTAATTTTATTTTTTTTTTCACTGACGATTTGGACACCAATAATAATAGCTGCTTTGTACAGTCAGATAAAAAACTTCTAATGATTTCGGCTTTAGTCTAACAAGTCATCCTGGACATATATTTAGGTACCTGCTTACTTATTTTCTTGTAATTTTATCTTAGTTACAATAGCGTGAACATCGCATTATATTTGGATTGCTACATTAAAAACAACTAGATGCATAGTATGGTTGTATTTCTAAAGAAAAACCGGTCACCGTATCAGCTAAGTACTTAAAATTCAAAGTAGATATCTTCGTTCCTTTCTACCTCACTTCGGATCGTGACCCTATTTGCGTAGCCTTTTGTGTAAGTTTCCATACCTTATACCTAAGGAAGATGTTTCTCGAAAAAAAAAGTAAATTGAGTCAACCCTATCCCCAAAACAACTTTTCCATTTTACACTTTTGTCAAACGCGTCGCGTTTCTGTATAGGTAGACGACACGTTGTGTTCTCTTTTTTTATTTGTAACCGTTTTTAGATAGTGGCTTTTTTGAATGCAATATCAAAATGGAATTCCTAGAAAAGTCCTACACGGCTGACTGTAATAGGTGCGAACAATAACAATGTGGGCTAAACTAACTGCTCTTCTTTTTAAAGCCATGAAAAAAAATTTTTTTTTCATAAAATTCTTCATTCAGAAAATCATTTTAAATTTAAAAAATAAAAATACAACAAAATACTTGAAATTAAAGTGATAAAAGCTACTAATAAATAGTATTAGCTATTTATTTCATATATACAAACTAACCTTACTTTTAGTTACATAACTCTCAATATCTCTGCTATCCCGTAGAACAGATTAAAAATTGTTATAGTAATGGATTCTGCTTGATTTGATCCACAAAACGGCATATAAATCATCAGTGTAACGGTCAGGCCCGAACGCCTCAGAGCGAGGTAACGCCGCATGAGTCATGTTTTTTCGTGCGTGCAGCCGGCTCTATCGAATTATAAGACGTTGTCACGTCAATAAAATCATGCGCGTGCTTACTGAGCCTTGGGACTCGCTGCTATAGTACAATTGCATGCGGCAGCCGCGACATCCTAGCGATAGCGTCACCTAAATCTCAGCTTAAAAATAAAAAAAATGTTTTTTACTAACTTAGGTTAATTTTCAATGATTAAACAATAATTAACAATAATTTTCAATCAACACTTAAAGATGAATTTTTGTTCGAAATAAAATTTTATTATTAGTATAAACTCAACCAATCAATTTATTGTTACTTCAAAATGTTGTATGACTCATACATGACTAGTAATTCAATAACTTATTATACTATTCACTAAACGTTTTCATCTCATCAAGGGCAAGTTAAAATATTAATTAACAAAAAATTTGTTCCATCCCTGACCGATATCCTGCCGAAGAACTGGAAAGTGTAATTGTAAAACTTCACTAAGTCAGCGTCAAATAGCCTATTTTAATTAAAAAAGCGTGCGCCCTGGGCCTTGCGGTGGATAACAATTTAATGTAATGGCGACACTCAAAGAACTCTTTTATGGGGTATCCGGTCGGAGCCTGCATAATTAATGAGGATAACTTTATACCATCTTAGTAATTATTAACTAAATGGCACCATAATGCGTATTTGGAATTCCGACAACAGCGTTAAAAGTATTTTTCGACAAAAACCAAACTAAAAGAAAAAGTGGTTTTCATTTGCGTGCTAACTTCAAGAAAGGAGAGATAAAACTGCGACCTCATGTATTCAAAGTTGCTTATCCGAGGCATACATAACCCGATTTACATACGATTCCAAGTTTCTTACCTTTTGTTTACCAGTTACAAAGAAAGCAGAAAGAGGTCTGCACAATGTTCTTTGTGGAGTCCCGCTGTAAGGCCAATTTGTGCGGGCTCAGAATTTGCCTAAACCCTAAAAGAATGGGTAAGAGACAAAAGGTCGAATTGGTTGAGATTTATGAAGATTGCGGCCCCATAGATGCGTGCAGTGACGGTGACTCAGTGGATGATAAAGTTGCGGAATTGTACGCAATTTATTAAAGAGCACCGTCGACTAATGAAATCATACCGTCTGCGCTGTGACAGTTCAAAGTAGATTCCCAGTATATTTGGGAAGTACAGAAAATTAAACGCGTTTGCGAGTTCGCAGACCAAACCATGTTATGGAATGTTGTAAAATGCGAGCATGAAAATGTTCGGAGTAATCAAGATTGTTAAAGTTTTCTGGCTGCTTTATTTGTTGGAATACAATGAAATTGTTACTTTTGTTCTCTCTGTACACTTTTAGTGCTGACATATGAAACCTCTTTGCATACGGAACTGGATTCCCACAATCAGGAATGACGAATTTGAATTTTGCTGACGGGTAAGACTCAATTATCGATGGAATAGGAATCCATGAATATTAAAAGAAATATTTGCATAGTCGGCGTGAACTAGAACGATGCAAGGAAAAATACTGAGGTCGATACACAAACTGTGGCTTACGTGCATGCCGATGGAGTACCTACGATGTTTTATTCATCCTGATGGGAAGATAGCGGTCTATAATTAGTAATGCACTAGACTTCATTTGTGTTATTATTGAAATTGCAATCCAAAAGAGTGCTTCTTCAATCCTTACTAATATTATAAAAACAACGGATACCGGATAAAGGATGTAACGGACAACGGATAGCGCTGACTTTTGCACGGAGATATGTAGAGTCTTCGAACGAATTACTAACATCATCGCGTTCAAATATAATGTTACAGACTTTTGATTCATACATACTTATTTCCACATGTAAGCTGCTACGAGTCGAAACAAATTTTTAAATACCTTATTTTAGAATGTTCCGACACCTGACGTGCTTATTCGGAGTGAATAATAGTTAAATAAATCATTTATTTCAGACCATACTAAGTCCATATTGATGTGTTAGTTACAAAATAATCTTAATCTATGTTAGTAAACAATGTGATTCAATATTAAATTAAAAATTAAAATCAATTAAATTATATTTCTTAACAGTAGGTATTTCAGTTTTTATATATATAAAATTAAATTAAATTAAATCAATATTTAAAATTACCTATATTATTTTATTTTACAATATGGAGAGACACCCAGTGCTGTAGGAGAAAAGATGCCCACCTATTAGCCAACTCTCACAGGATGCTGTTGGGGTTGGCGCGCACGCGGTTCAGTAGTGAGGCGCATCGCTTACGGACTATATGGCGTGGAAGTCGTCCGTCCTCGCGTAAAGCATGCAGTTTTAATACTAATATTAGCAACTAGAAGCGGGGCGGTAGCATAAAAAACATCAATAAAGTTAGGTCTGGCAGGTGAAAGATTGATGATATTCTTGTTGCTGATGTGTTTCATTAGTACTTTATCACATTTCGTCTAGTTTTTATAAATAAACTGCTAAGTATACAATGTGATTAGACACGGACGTTGTGAAAGAGTTCAAAATCAAAACATTCTGCACTCACAGTTAACCAAATTTTCTGTTCTATTTTCTGGAAAAATTACGAGTCAGTCGCCGCCGCAATGCTGTTTTTGAGATCCGTATATCGGTTGAAAAAATGGAACCCTTATAAGATCACTTAAGTATCTGTCTGTCAGCCACAGACAATTTTCTCAGAAAACTTCTTGATGGCAAAAAAACAGACTCGGGATTGGCCGCGGAGATGTATTTTAATATATAAGGACGTGGTTTAGTGACCTAAATACGAGTATGTTTTAAATATGTAGTTGATTTTTTAATTGAGGGAGTTAATTTCGAAAGAGAGTTTTAGAGTTAATTTTCGAATTTATTATTTTAAGTGCAACGTGTAATGTATCAAATGAAATGGCTTATTTACTTATTTATCTATTTTGGATCAACGTAAAAAACATTACATATACGGCGAATACCTACATACTTTAATCCAAAGTAAAATATTATTTAAAAATGGGTCGTATTTAATCGATCACCAAACTAACCTAACCTAACCCACAGAAATACTAAGTTAGCACCTAAAAATACAAAGTTAGCACCTAAACTACTATTTAGATGCTAACTTAGCATTTTAGGTGCTAGCCTACTATTTGTTTATGGATCAATTTATTATTTCTCGTTAAAAATTTGCAAAATATATTCTCGATTATTTTTCTGAATAAATTACATAACATAAATCTACGTAGTCTTCTGGCTTGGTTAGGTTAAGCTAGTCATAGACAGTATGATGTGTCTAGCTTAGTTAAAATTTACACATACGCTATAAATATAAACACGAATATCATCATCGTCATCGCCAGCTCATATACGTCCCCACTGCAAGGGCACGAGCCTTCCCTATGGATGGATAGGGAGAACGGGCCATAAACCACCACGCGGGCCCAGATTGGTGGTTGTTAACGACTGCTAATGCAACCGGGACCAACGGCATTACGTGCCTTCCGAAGCACGGAGGAGCTCTAGATGATACATTTTTGGTCACCCATCCGATGACCGGCCTTTGCGAAAGTTGCTTAACCCCAGCACTCACAGATCGGATGCGTTAACCACTGCGCCATCGAGCTCCTCAACATGAATATAAAACATTAATCAACTCTTAAACAGTACTCATTATTTTCTTTATCGTCTTCCATATTTAAATGGGGAACAATAAACGTGGAACGAGCCTTAAAACTCGGCAGATTACGCGGTCATAAATAAGAAATAATATTTTTCATAACAAAAGTCATTGCGTACCACAATCGTTCAATGAACGAATGAACGGGGAGAATGAATCTCGAAATATACGAGAGACATCTCGGCGAGAATTACGAATGCGCCAGTCCCGGAGTTGGTTGCCTTAACTGATTTTCTTATTATGAATATTATATTACGCCGCAGACAACATTACGCGAGCACAAGTGGAAATAAGTATTCGTTTCGTGCATAATTTTCTCTCCGCTTTAATAAAGGCATTTGTATTGTGTGGACGGGGACGATGGCTGGGGTATGTAGGAGTATGATGTGCGTTCTAAAGAAGTGCTCTGTCTACGCTGAATTGTGCCGGCTGGCATTGTTATGAGACAACAACCCATTTTTTCATAAGAACTGTCAGTCACTGTTCAAGCTACAGACGAACTAAATAATTTGAAAGCTTTTGAGATTGTATTTAAAAAGGTTAAGTCATAGGTATAAGGTATCATCTCCCCAAGTAATATCGTGGAAAGCCTGAACCAAGGGTTTTGAATCTGGGTAAGGGTTAAGGAAACCCTTACCCAGATTCAAAACCCTTGGTTGGTTGGTGCCCTGCACGAAAAATGTTTAGCGAAACGTCAGGATAATAATTCAAATCTTATATATATAAAATTCTCGTGTCACGTGTTAGTTGCCATACTCCTCCGAAACGGCTCGATCGATTTTTATGAAATTTTATATGTATATTCGGTAGGTCTGACAATCGGTCGTAATCTATTATTCAAGGTGGTCCACCCCAAAAATTTTTTTTTACTATTTAATTTTCCAATACAAAATGTTTCACGATTTGTTTGTTTTGTTGTCATAGAAACTGTCAAAGTGGTACGAAGTCCGCCGGGTCAGCTAATAATAAATAAAATAAAATGTAGTTAGAGTCGTAAAAAGTTCGCGTAAACCTTAGAAAACAATACTGAGAACAAAACATACAATTTTAATTAACAACTGTCTGTTTGTTAAAATGTGATAACATTGTTGTAATGCAAGAGCACGAACTTTTACGGTGTCCGACAGCTTTTAATATAAGTTAGCTAGTCGCCAGAGGCCTTACCTTGAGATTTAAAAGTAAGTAAGTTATTTTTAATTTCCATTTTCAAATTTACAAAACATTTTACTAGAAAACGAGACGCGTGTAACGGCGTATACGCGTCTCGTTTTGAAAACTGCAATAATACTGCTGTACGCGATAGGTACCTTTTATGTATATTTTTGTAAACATCTTTTGTCTTTCTCTGTTTTTTTTTCTTGGTCATGAGGCAAGGCTTGGTCAAGTCAGGGGACTTCAATGTGAATTTCTTTATTGCATAATATGCAATATGCTATATGCAATAATTTTTATCATTTTTGTAAAAAAATGATGAAAATTAATAAGATAAAAAAATGATAAAAATTAATAAGTGTCATTTAATTGTTATTTTTAGTTTTTAAATTGATGTCAATGTGCATTTAACAGATTAATAGTAGTACTGCATACCGTCTCAGCAATCTAATACGCTTATGTTAGGGGTGGATTCACGCTAACTGCCATAAGGTGTTAAATATGACTGCTTTAAGATATCATGGTTACCCACCAGATCTAAACTACGATGATAATACGATTGTTTTCAAACTTCGGAGCTCATCATAATAAACCTTTTTAAAATATGAATATTATGCCCTAACGACTGTTAAAAGTTTTATATTTATGACCGCAGAAAGTGGAAAGCATTCTCTGACTTTTACTAAAAGCTGTTAAACAAAACTAGTTAGTAGTTGCGGCACTAGTAACTATTAACGGTAGTTACGGCACTAGATTGCCTACTTATTTATTATGAATCATTATTGCAGTTTTAAATTTGAATTTGGGCTAATGTGCAGATTGAAATAGCTCGGGCGATTCTGTAATACAATATTATTTGTTAGTTATAAAAATTATGATTCTACATTATAGGTACATACCTAAGAGCCTGCAACATGCCTCATGCGTGACTTGAACAAGCGACCATTCGCAAACTTAGTGACTGCCTTTCAATTAATATACTCAGAAACTTTCAAAGTTATCTTAATAAAGGTAAGATTTTTTTAAACATTATTAAATGTTTTTACTTTTTATTTTTTAAGTGTTAATTGCTACACTAATACAATATTATTAAATATTGTTTCAAAGGTTCAACGAGGAGAGCATCAGAAAGATAAAAATAGTTTTTTCTTGTATTTAATTAAGTATGCCTTAGAATGACGTTCGCTACTATATCCACGATTTATTTACAATTTTATAAAATAATCTTAATCAAACAATCCATTTGAAAATTTATCACATTTTTTTATTAATATAGGTACCTATGTTTACAATCAAATTATTATAACGTGTTAAATCTACATATCAATGCTAACGGACTTCCTCATTGTTTGGTGCTATGAAACAAGGTAATAAAAAGAAATCCCCTGTTACTTATTCAATACATTGCTCCCTCGCAAGTGTTATGACTCTGACAGCAACATTACAATGTACGCCACACCCATTTTTTATAAAAAAAAATATCTGCATTATCATTTTGAAAGTGAGCAATGTTTCCCATTATAAGCAAAAACAAAACGAATTTTCATGAATATTAAGTTGTACCTTTTTGCCACTCGAGGTCGATATACACCACAGGTTATAACGTGTTGATGTTGCAGAACAATGTAAATGTTGACGAGCACACAGTGTAATGACACTAAAAAGTATACAAATTCCTAAAAAACTAAAAAAATACTTTACACGAAGAACTTTAATATTCTTCGTTTAATTTCGTTTCACATGGTTCAAAATATCGGAATAAAAAAACAACAAATCCGTACAAAGGTATTCTTTTCAAATAGATAGTTTCGACTCGAAACATTGGCAAGCTGATGTTTTTAGTTAAAAGATAAAGCTAAAACACTTCTTCCAGACTTGGTTTGGCTCGCTTACGTGAACCTTGTGTACGTGAATATCTCTATCTATACCAATTTGTACCGTATTTTATAATCTGATTGCAAACAGAGGGCTTAGACAAGTGGCATAACGCTAGTATGTAATTGCAATTGAATATTATTTATTTATTTATTTCATCAAACTTAGTACTAACATTACAGATAAATCCAATGCGATAGTACAAGCACTTATCAAACTTACTAACCTAACCTATTTACCCTATTTACATTTGTAACGAATGACAAACAGTGCAGCCCTTGTGATCTCACTCAGAGTACACCTAACCAAACAAATCTACTTCTTCCTCTAAGGTATTTATGAGCTGTATGACGCGGGTGAGGGGCGCCTCCTTCAACAAGTTGGTATGGGCTCGCGGTATCGCCGGCAGAGGCGGCCGTCTTCTTCTCTCCACGTATCGGTCGGGTACACAAAAATATAAGTTATATAATAAATGAGCATTATATATCTTTCTTATTAATACTTTTAAAATATATGTCACCAGTGTCAGGTTTCTCCTAACACTAAGTTCGTTATATCCTACCATACCTAAAATAAATAAAGTAGGATATTTCAAAGGAAAAAATGGGTATACCCCGTAGTGCCTCATATATAGATATCGAATGAATTTATTTTGTACGCGCTCCAGCATGATACTATACTTAGTCTCATGTGGAGCCCAGATAACTAATAATATGAGGAGCTAACTAACTATAATGATATGAGGAGCGCCCGGTCAGCAAGTGCTGAGGTTAAACCACTTTCGCAAAGGCCGGTCATCGGATAAGTGACCAAAAATTTATCATCTCGAGCTCCTCCGTGATTCGGAAGGCACGTAAAACCGTTGGTCCCGGCTTGCATTAGCAGTCGTTAACAACCACCAATCCGCACTGGGCCTGCGTGGTGGTTTACGGCCCGTTCTCCCTATCCATCCATAGGGAAGGCTCCTACCCCAGCAGTGGGGACATAAAAATGAGCTGATGATGATGATCATAATGATATAGACATAAGCCAGTTTAACGTCAGTTATACGTGTCATTGCTTTATGTCAATCTCATACGATAATCATTGTATTTAATTTCTATTCTATAAGCGTAACACCACTTGTCTGGGCCACTGAATGCTAACAGGTTACCTGCAAAACAAACACCTCTATATATATAGACAACGCGCAGCTCAGTCAGTACTGCTATATTTTTCATCAGCCTGATGTAAGTAGACGTGTGACGAGAAAGGGTTATAAAACAGAGACGTCGGACATAAAACCAGCGTACGCTTTTAGTGCTTTCGGGTTCGGTCCGATTTAACAATTCACCGGCTTTGGCCAGACAAGTTAGTTTAACTCCACATGCACCTGTATTTCTAGCTCCGATATGTTTGGTTACGAGAATATTCTAATAAAGCTGTAGTAGTGCTTGGTTTTTTCTGATTCTTCTTTTGAGTCAATGGTTCAACTCTACAGTATTTTTGGCTCTGTATACTACGTCTGCCTATGCCAAGTATGAAGACACGTTCACGAAGTTTTACTTATAAAACGCTTCTTAAAAAAGTGTCTTCATAAGGGACAGGAGGATCTAGAGGGTCTTAACTTTAAAGAGATCCTCCAAAGTGCAGTTGTTTGAACACGGTGAACCAACGACCAATTGCGCCAGATTGTATCTACATCAGCCAACTTGGGATCGGCGACGATTTCCTATAGATTCCCTATTGACTTTTCATCTTGGATGAGTTTCTTCTCCACTAAGAAATTTAGGTAGCGACGAATGCTAGAAGAAGAAGTACCTAAAAAGAAAAGTTTTCTGGAGTCGTTTACACCAACAATCCGCACGAGGACCGCGTTGTAGTTTATGGCCCGTTCTTCCTACGGTGTTACAAAATGAGCTGGTGATGTGATGTGATCATTGATTGTGATCTTGTTCTCTAATTCCGCCTTAAACCACTCAAAGAGTTTCGATTAAAACTTTCTCACGTGTCCGTTGGCGTCGGAACCGCTGAGAATGCTACAACAAGTGAGTTACAGTAAAAAGGTTTCGTAAGGTTAATTGATTTGCATGATGAGCACGTTTGATTTCATTTTAGACTGATATCGCCTATAAGGCTGTAGAGAGTATGTACCTATGTCCTAAAGATGATTGGTGACGGGTGGACTCGGCACTTTTTGGACGGTTCACTGAACTACATGTTTTCAAACGTGTACATCAGTGAACCAACTAATTAATTATTTTAATTTTAATTTTATATTGTATTGTTGTTACTAACATAGTTTTCAAGTTTCAATTGTTACTAACACATGGATGCAATGGTCTGCAATAAATGATTTCATTATTATTATTATGCCACTTGTCGTTTTCGGACTCTAAATGCTTAGCTGCATTAGTCTATATTATGGCTTGTCCTAAATAAGTATGTTGGAACAATTATCTACAAACCAGTAAAGTAAAGACGCCAGCACATCCAAAACTCAAAATTCTTAGTTCAACCAAATGCCATATAAATACAGATTAAAGTCTATTGTGGAAATTTGACAAATTATGGTAGTTTAATGTGCATGCATTTGTTCAATACATAAATGGATGAATCGTCATTTATTACGGACGGAATAAAGCGTTAACTGCGGCTGCACGGAGATAATCTCGACATTACCGCATAGTTCTCAACCGGCGCATTGTTTGTACCCGATGGAGCGGCGGATAACTGCAACACTGGCGATATGAATATCGAACACCGATAAAAACACAATGAGTTTCGATTAAAACTTTCAGGCTTAACTTACACGTATCGCTGTCCGATGGCGTTGGGTTTTTTGCTTGCTTTTCTGTAGTCCCCATGGCGTTGGATAGTAGTGCTAAGTTAAGAGACAGTAATCCTGATTAATCTCGAAGGGGGTGTAAGGGGTCTGAACCAATACCATTCGAGGCCCAAGCCAACCTCTCCTGCGCGTGGTGCACCCTGCTGACCAACAGACGAGGTTCTGGCGACCGACCGATGGTGGGATACGAACGAACGTAGCTAAAAAGTGCACAGACCGGTGTCGGGCAGCAGCGACACCAGTGCGATTAGCTACGCACTGCGATTGCCAACCCGCATGCCCAGCGTGGCAATTATGGGCAAACCCACTATGGCGACACATAAAGGACCGAGGCCCCCAGTTCCCGGCCGCCCTGCTATTCCTGATTACGGCGGCGGTCACGGTAACGGCAGGGTTAGGGGTGCGAAGAATCCCCGGGTTACGGAAGGCCGCCGCAATCAACTGACCCTGGCAACGTACAACGGACGCACGTTACGGCTTGACGAGCATCTGACGCAGCTCGAAGAGGTACTCGGGAAGATAAGGTGGCATATTCTTAGGTTAAGTAAAGTCTGAAAAGAGGGGGAGGAGGACAGAGGAGAGGGAGAGGGAGACCAGCTATCACAGGGTGGCGTAGGGTTCCTGGTAAATAAAGCCCTTTGTGACAACATTGTAGAAGTTCGATTGGTTCGATTTCTGGCTGGCTAATATTTTCACTGTATTTTATAATTATTTAATTCAGCTTCAGTGCAGCAATTAGCACTTAAAAATAAAAAGTAAAATTTACTATAGCGTTGTGTTATCAAATTTGTGGTATTTCATCTGCAAAGTTGAATCTGCATAGCTATCGGGTGCAACAACCTTAGGATGGATGGCACTGTGCTGCTATATAAGCACTTAAAAATTAAAAAGCAGTGACAAAATTCAGCGCTTACGTCAGCCTTCCCGGTAGCATAGCGGTCAATACCGCCGCCCGGATTGTGGAAGACCCAGGTTCGATTCCTGGCTGGGTCGGGTGGGTGTTTAATTTTTTCACTGTATTTTATAAATATTTAATTCAGCTTCAGTGCAACAATTAGCACTTAAAAATAAAAGGTAAAACTGTAGAAGTGTCGAGTGTGAACAGGGTTGCGTACCTCGTGATCAAGCTAACCGAGAGGTATAGCCTCAAGGTTGTGCAGGTTTACGTCTCGACCTCAACACACTCGGACGATGAAGTAGAAGATATGTTTAGAGACATATCCATGGCCTTACACTTCACTACCAAGGCCCGCTACAACGTTGTTATGGGGGACTTTAACGCTAAAGTGGGCGTACAGAATCGCCACGAACCGGTAGTAGGATCCCATGGTTTTGGTAGCAGAAATCATGGGGGCAAATGCTCGTCAACTTCCTCGAGAGGGAGGGGCTATTCTTGATAAATTCGTTCTTTAAGAAATGGCCCCAAAGGAAGTGGACATGGCGAAGCCCCGATACTATGACAAAAAATGAGATCGACTTCATAATGACAGACAAAAAGCATATATTCAGAGATGTCTCAGTGATTAACAAGTTCAATACCGGCAGCGATCACCGACTTGTCCGAGGTTCTCTGAATATCAATTTTAAGCTAGAACCTGTCCGTTTAATGAAATCCAAGCTCCGTCCTAATATGCTCCAAACTATCGTAGGATCTGAAATGTTCCAGTCAAACCTGGAGAACCGATTCATTGCCGTGGAAACCTATCCAACGATATTGTTTTATAGAACAATAGAGATTCTTTTTTCAAACTACTCTTACTATATATACTTCAACTGTAAGTCTGTTCAGCAAAATTTAATTCCTATTCACTGTCAGCTAGCTCACTGCAATAAAATAATCGTATAAAGGAATAGCAGAAATTAAATATTCATGCTAAACGATTCACAACGTTCTTTTCACGCTGTTTTTAGAATTCCTTACTGTGTCAGAGAAAAGGTGATAATTTATGATCTCCCCTGTAGGAACCTAGATTAAATGTAAATTCATTGCAAATGCGGCTTAGCTGTAAATAATTAACGACGTTTGTAATTGTAGAGAATTGCTGAATAATACTAGTTTGCTAGATTCGTAGATCATACTGATTTATTGTTTCCTTTTGGAGCATATATCTGAGCATTTTAAAAATGTTTAAGTTTCTTAAAATAGTTTATTATTTATTTTTATTGAAGTAGTTATATAAATATTGCGGTATATTATGTCACATTGAGTGGCTACAGAGAAATATTGCACCTATCGATTACATATTTTTTTAATATAAAGTGGCTACTTAATATAATAAGGTCTGAGTACATAAAAAAGTATCTTTAAATTGAACTTCAAAGGAATGTCAGATGACAAAAAAGTATCGAATGGAAGATGAAGCGAAAGGAATGATAAAAACCTGGGCAGTGGCAGTAGCAGTAGGTGGGACCTTTATAGGGTACATCTTCTTCATCATCATCATCATCATCATCATCATCATCGTCTATACTAGTCCACTGCTGGACATAGGCCTCTCCAAGTGCACGCCACTGAGCACGATCCACGGCTACTCTTATCCAGCTCTTGCCAGCTTCCTTGTAGAGATCGTCGTTCCACCTAGCCTGAGGGCGTACAGGATGAATACTAAATCTAAAAACTTGGGACATCTTACGCGCGATCAGTTTAGGTTATACTGCCGACAGAGTTACGCATTGAATGCACGCCAAAATAAACGGCGCCAGCACCCAATGATACTTACTAGACTAGACTACTTGCTAGAGTGCTGCTCTGTTTGTGTTCAACAAAAAAACATTCCGCTGTCACGAGACCGAAGCAGACTGCATCTGCAAGCGGTACTACTGGTTATGTGTGAAACTTTATGAAATAAATTCCGAGCATGGCGACCGATGACAGTGCGAATGCGGCGGTGCTGCAACCCATCTTCTTTATCAGCTTATAATCATCTACTGTATGAAGCCTCCTTATTTGCTTACTATTATATTACATCTAGTTTTTTCGGGAATTTTAGTTAAGTCGTTTGCCTAGCCTTCTAGCTAGCGGTCCTGGTCGCGGTTCTTCGTCTCTACTCCATCATTCTTCTGCTTCAACGGTCATCGATTCTGCGGCTCATGTGACCCGCCCATCACCACATTCTTTGCACGACAATACACCCCACGTCAGTTAACTTTTAATAGACTTGTTTGAAATGTTGTAACCTAGTACATTTATTTTATTTATCGAAAATATGGATTTCTATTTGTTTTCTGTTAAATTGTATTTTTCTACTGCATTCATGAAGTAAAATTTTGATCATCTATCTCGTCCATTCTGCATACGGTTACGTCATCTAAATAAGCAGCTACGCGTTTCTCTAATGTAGGCGATCGACGTATGCGCAGTGCTGGGTGCCAAGTGGGAGTTTCATTCGCCATTCGTTACGTTTACGTAAACGAGAATTTGTATGGCAAAATGTTAACTCTTCTCGTGTGCCGCTAGAAGGCGCTGCTTCAATTCCATACAAATTTTCATTTTCGTCAACGTATTCGAATGAATACGGATAGTGAACAAAACTCACACTAGGCACCCTGATGCTACGACAACGCGACGCACATGCCGCCGCGCCATCTGATACCAGACAAGAACAGCGTTATTTTTTTTATTGAAGAGTTGGCAAATGACTTTTTTTCTGCCTAATCTTAACCCACTTAGTCTGACAGGGTGTTATAACACCTCTAAAAATAGTAGAACGATGTACCCTAATTATGATACTTTTAAAGTTTCATTTACAACACACAAACGCCCGGCCGGTCTAAATGGGTAAGCAGAAGCAGAGTCCAGGTGCGAGGACAGCTAGTGGAACTGGATTGTGCCTAGTAAGCACTTGGCCTTAATCTCACCTGATGTTAAGTGATGATTTAACGCTAGAGAAAAGCAAGCATGAAGAGGCTCTTAGTGTGGCTCCCGGTAACTAATTTTTTTCATGGGCCGCGCCCCTATATATTCAAACCGTGGACTGCAGTCTGCAGTCACCATCGAATTTTACGAATAAGTGAAGTGCTCTATTATGTTTATTAAGGTGGTGCACGGTAGATTTTCCGTGCAAAATATTTACGCCCGTCGCCGTCACTAGAGAGAAGCGTGTAGTGAACTCGTTGTAAGACTACAGCTGGTGTGAATGAAGGGTTGTAAGGACGAGCGGACGATGACCCTTGCCGGAGGTACCTACTTAAAAATCACTATGAATAAAACAAGTATAGCTTATACACTGTCCCAGTGCAAGGCAAAGGTGTCCATCATCGATATCAAGTTAACACTGTAACTGATGTGTATTAATCTAATCACCACGCCTGCCAAATGCGGGTTAGGTGATCACAAGCACGAACTAAGACAGATAAAAACTTGGCATGCAAAAGCTAGCCACAACAAATGTAAATCAACATCATTAACATCACAAGGCTCCAAACGTCCCACATATTATGTGCTCATACATTTTCACATGAACATGAAAATATCACGTGATTATAACGCTATTATTTTAGTATTCGCGGCGCAACTAATCACACTGACCAGTGTTTCGGAACAGTGACAATCACTTTATGGTGACACGCTGCCAATGATATTGCGCTTGCTGACTAGAAACAAAGCGATGTTTAAATTATTAATACGACAGAAGGCCACATTAGATACGACACGCTTTAATGAATTGGTAACGTTGTTGCAGAATAATGAAAGTTCGACGCAAAATTTCCAGTGTTTGGTTTGGATATTTGATGTAGTTAAATATTGCGTACATACGGTATAAATAGCATTACAGTTTTTAATTTTGCACGTGTCTGCTAGTATGATTTACAACCAGCTGGCTTTGTGAATCAATGTTTAATTATATTTTTGCACAATAGTAATTTGGAATTTACAAATTTTATTATGGAAATGTAAACTAACTTACATAGATGTTCGATGGCACAGCGAATGGCTTCACTCTACCTAATGTTAAACAGAAGCAGAGTCACACAGAGTTTAGGTGCGAAGAGAGTAGCTAAGTATTGGATTAGTATTTTGCGTCACCAGCCGTCCTCATTTTTATATGCCACGAATTTTCGCAAAGTAATGCCTGTTGGAAACAGCAAGCGTTAATTACTCGTTAATTAATCATGAACATTGCACTTCTCTATTTGCAGATATAGTAACAGAGCTTTTGTCCATTTTGCTAAATATTTGCATAGAAGAGAAAGACTGCTACTCAAATACTATCACAAATAAAAAATAAAATGTTTCCCACACTCACACCAATTATCTAGGCCCAAGAAAAGCTTCCTTAAGAAACTCGATAAATGGTTAACTTGACAGCGGGTAAACATACTTAATATACTTATATACATACTTATAGAAAACCAGGTATTTCTAAATTGATCCGACCGGGGATCGAACCCGGGACCTCAGAGATGGCGACACCATGAAAACCGGTGTGCAAGCCACTCGACCAAGGAGGTCGTCTACTACTCTACGTCTATTACTCTCTAAAAAATAAATGACAACTTACCATTCGCGTAAACAATAGCGCAACATAATTTATGGCGCACTAAACCACAATTCGCGAACCGCAACGTCCGAATGCCGTCGCTCGGGGAAATAAAAATAAATAAGACAGAGGCGGCCATCGCCATCTTTTCTTGGCAATTTCCGTCCACCAAGATAGGAAGCAGGGACACGTGAAATCAGGAGTCAACCCTCTATATCTATGCGAGTCGACAGTCTGATTTAGTGGCTTAATCAAACGGTGGAGGCTTTATTTCGCGGTACGGGAACGGAGCCTGTCCGTGAGAAGGGATCATCAGTCAGAAGATACTTTATTTATTTAATCGGGGTCATGGAAAACAGGAATAAGTCCCTGGCAGAAAATATATGTATAGAATAAGGTCACGTTCATCATTAGTGTAGGCACATATCTAGATACTGAACTGACTTTATAAAATGTATAAACTTACGAAACAGCGCTAATATAAAACAGATTGAAGTACGAAAACTGTTCTTTCTAAACTTGTTTCTTTATTTTGATGTATTTACAATTCTTATGAACACAATTAATGATGATGATGAAATATTCATCATCATCAGCTCATTTATGTCTCCACTGCTGGGGCACGAACCTTCCCTATGGATGGATAGGGAGAACGGGCCATGAACCACCCACGCGGGCCTAGTGCGGATTGGTGGTTGGTAACGACTGCTAATGCAGCCGGGACCAACGGCTTAACGTGCCTTCCGAAGCACGGAGGAGCTCGAGATGATAAATTTTTGGTCACCCATCCGATGACCGGCTTTTGCGAAAGTTGCTTAACCTCAGCACTCGCAGACCGCACGCGTTAACCACTGCGCCATCGTAAATAATACCAAACTAAATATTACAAAGAAAATATGAAGAGCACAAATTTAATCGAGCATTTGCGTTGCATTGCATTGCGGGCCGCAAATGAAAAATACACGAAGTATGGTAGACCTAGTGTGCACTTGACAATAGGATAAAATAAATATGTATTTCATCGAATATAATATATAACAACTTACATACGTACATACGAGTATAAATAATGAGGAAGAATGCCAACATACTCATCTTAGTTAAAATGTGGAGCCTTGAAAAATCATACCAATTCAAAAGCACCGCAATGAAATGTACGTATGGGTCTATATACAATCCTTTACATATATAGGTAATCCTGTTTACCTTGGGGTTACGCAACACGGTAGCGGCGTCGTCTCATAAATAATACCTGAACACACAGCAGAGATTAATCTTATGTAGGCTCAGTCCACGGCCCAACACTACCAGGGTAATTATACCCCTTCTTTGATATATCCAAGACATTATCTTGGTACACGACAGAAGCATTGCTGTCTGAGATAATGTTACCCTGAAATGTGGGAAAAGCAAACTATAATTTGAGCAGATTATATTTACTTATAAATGCTTGCAAATAGTAAGTCACTGATCTTATACTGAAATATTTATTCTTGGAACTACACATTGTAAGGAAAGGCTTTATTCGAATCTACTCGCGTGTATTTAATCTGTATCCTGACATTTTAAACTGGGGATTAACAAAGTTCGCGGGCGACTTTACCTTTTCATTTTACTATTATTATTTCCGGCGGAGAAATAACTGAATGTCTCTATTTTGTTCTGCATATTTTATCTATACTGTGTACATAAACTCCTAAACATTGTCTTAATTAACTATCAGTGTAAGTAATATAAACCTGTGTTGTTAAACAATAAAAAAATATGCACACTTTTCATTTCATATGAAAATATCTAACCAAATTGAAACATGGGAACAAATTAAGCTAGGTCCAACCTCCAACGGAGATTACACGCTGAAACTTATTTTTTAAACGCCGCAAGTCAAACTGAAAGCACTAAGCTGTAAAACAGGGAACTTTAGCGGGTACATTAAAATTTCTCGAGCACAGCCCGAAGGAAGACGTAAGCCACAAGTTCAACAGACTTTTGTGTGGTTTAAAGGCTCGCTCGAGGGGCGCACAATCGTGTAAGACACGCAAGTACCGGCTCGCTCTTAACGAGACGATAGTCAGTTCTAAGCTGTACAAAGAACCACGTTCTTTAAAGTATAATACGGTCAAAAGTCGAATATCAAAATAAAAAAAAAACAAAACAAATGAAACCACAGGCACAAATTCATTACAAGGTTACAAACTACTTTGCGATGATTGAGAACAGAATGATATTTTGCCTTATAAGCCTTTAATGTTATCAAAAGTAAATATTCGCTGTTATACAGATAAAAGTATTATTCTTTTGATTTAAATGTTAGGTTTTGATCAACGCGAGCTTGTTTAAGGTTTAGGTATCAAAGAACTTAATTTACACAAAAAACATTGATAATTTTGATGCAAAGTGATATATATCTAGCATACCAGTGTTTATACAATTTCGTAATTAAATTAATTAAAGTAAGAGTTATTTTGAAATGGCAAAATGTATTGTTCGCCTATAAGTTATACGTTCAGTTATTATACATTGTCCTGTCTCTAACATATTAGTTGTGAGAATTTGAATAAAAGGTTTCATATAAATTTCAGCACAATAACTTTACTGTGGGTGAAATACGGCATACGTGCTGCATAGAAGCTAGTTAAATTAATGAAAGAGTTGTCATCACAAAACGTTATTACTAGAGTGCAACACAAGTTCTCTACGTTCGTTTTAAAGGAAAAATCTCTTAGTTATATAAAGGTAACTGACTCGGGGGAACCATAAAGGTTGTTATGAGGGCGTCAACCTCTCTTCAAGCGTACCTCTATGTAAACACATAAATTGTCTGCGTTTAGTTCGTTCACTTTACAAACATAGTGTTATTAAGGCGAAGGGTAAGGCACACTAGCGCCGCTGATGGGTTTAATTTGATAACTGCTAAACTGGATTTTTTTTCAAACATTGCGGACCTTCCGACACTAGGCAAACATCTATTATTTAATAATTGTGCACTACTTTTAGGTTGGTTTTTGTATTCATTCGCTAATACCAACAGTGGCCATTGTTTGTGAATAAATGCGATAGACCGTTTTGTGAATAAACCACGCAACAAAAAGTAGTGCACAACTATTAAATAAATACTATGGATGCTTTCCTGTTGTTGGACGGTACGCAGTGTTTAAAAAAAGATTCGGTCCGTTAGTAATTGTCAAATTATCAATTGGTGGCGCTAGTGTGCCTTACCCTTCGCCTTAACCACTGTCACTTGTTGAGTGGTAAATAAAACGCTATTACTGTTTTTCACCTTTCAATCACCGAACAACTTTGATTCTGTAGGAAATATTTATGTATTTTGGATGAGTCGTTGTAGAGATATAGAGATTCCTGGGGGAGGCCTTTGTCCTGCAGTGGATGATGATGTATTTTTAGCTCTCAACACATACAGCTAAATCTTAAATGTGATAAATGATGATGGAAAATGATTAAACGATTTTCTGATGACTAAAATATTGGAAAAGCTATTTTACGGCCTTGAGCGTTCTTAAGCTTAGATTTTAATTTTTAATGTAAGATGGATGTCGACAAAACCCACCGACTGTCATTGGGCTAATGTAGCTGGTAATGGCCTAAACTGCCCTTTTGCAGCAGTAACATATTCATTGACTGATGATGAATTGGTCATCTCTTTGGTCTAGCGGTTAAGACAACTTTTCTTAAGTGCTTAAAATGAGTTATAAAAACAGTAAAGGAGATTTTTTGTGAAACCCGTTAACTAACACAGTGAAAAAATTAAAACAGCATTCATTATCTTCCACCTCTAAACAACTAAAGAGACAACAGTCTCACTTCACGACCTGTTACCGTAAGTTAAAACAGAAAATTATCCAACGGCGCGGCGATACCTACGTACTTCATGTTTTTCCACTGAATGCTGAGCTGAAATAAAATACAAGTGACACAGTGATTTGTGCACCGGAAACTGTCGTTCCGGCGGCAGTACGTACCGGAAACGTACCGCGACCGCGTCCTCCGTGTTTGACTTGCGACGCCAGCGCCCTCTATCCAACTGGAATGCTAATACTCTTCCGCCATCTTAAGTGGGTTAAGTCTACGTGAAAGAGTTGATAAATAAAATAAAGGGAACGCTGAAGTTGGATTATTAAACTGGCTTTTTAGTACGCTGAGTATTTAGTATTTTCAACATCGTGACTTGTAAATTCTGTAAATGCTATCGTTAAGAATTATTGCATGATTAAAATTGTATTGGACCAAGGAAAATAGGATTTGAATGTCAGGATTTTAAAGTGTTTTATTTCAATGGGTAGTGTCGTAAGGCTTACAAAAATATTATTACACAATGTGCCATTGTTTGAATATTCAGACTACCTGACAATAATTGGTACCTAAACATTCGAATAAACATTTGAATTATTTGGCGACAAATGTACATAATAATTTGTCAACTAAGAAATATCTGATATTTTTTTATAACAGATAAATACTTAGTGTTTTATAGCATGTACCGGAAACATACCACGACTGCGTCCTCTGTGTTTGACTTGCGACGCCATCGCCCGCTATCCAACTGGAATGCTAATACCTTGTGGGTTAGTAAGTCTACGTAAAAGAGTTGTAAATAAAAAAAGAAGGGAACGCTGAGGTTGGATTATTAATTGGGAGCATTAAGTTTGTTAAGTTTGATAAAAGGAGATTTGATAAGTTTGTTAAGAGGAGCTCGATGGCGCAGTGGTTAACGCGCCCGGTCTGCGAGTGCTGAGGTTAAGCAACTTTCGCAAAGGCCGGTCATCGGATGGGTGACCAAAAATTTATCATCTCGAGCTCCTCCGTGCTTCGGAAGGCACGTTAAGCCGTTGGTCCCGGCTGCATTAGCAGTCGTTAACAGCCACCAATCCGCACTGGGCCCGCGTGGTGGTTCAAGACAGCTTCAATTTGGGTGAGACAAGTGGCCATCTCCTCGTAGGTAAGATGCGTTGTATCTAGGAGCCGTTTAATGTGGTGCTTTGTGGAGCGAACGGCTGCCTCCGCTAAGCCATTGAAGTGGGGAGTGTAAGCAGGGACAAACTTAAATTCTATCCCCTCTTGAGATACTAATCCCTCAAGATCCGATTGAGCTATAAATTTGGAAAACTCGTTATTAGTGCCAACAAAATTGGTTCCGTTGTCGGACGTGATGCTTTGGGGTTTTCCACGACGTGACACAAAACGATTTAATGCGGCTATGTATGCTTCAGTAGATAGCGCCGTGACGAGCTCGATATGTACAGCCTTTATCGAATTGCATACAAAAATTGCCAAGAATGACTTAAGCAGCTTACAGCCTCTACCTTTTCTGTCTGCTATTAACACTGGCCCGGCGTAGTCAACGCTACTATGTAAGAAAGGGAACTCTAGTTCAGTTCGAGATGCCGGCAACTGACCCATGATAGGCTGAGTTGTTTCAGCTTTATATCTGCAACATCGAACACACTTTCTCACCGTTTTCTTTGACAAGTTGCGGCCACCTAAAGGCCAATAAGATTGTTTAACATTTGATAGTAAGAGCTGTGGACCAGCGTGTAAATATTTATAATGAAAATGTTGAAAAATGATGATTGTAAGATGATGCTTACTGCATAAAAGAACAGGATGTTTCGCATCATAACTATAAGGAGAGTTATTGAGTCTGCCTCCGACTCTAATAATATCATTAAAATCTAAAAAAGGGGATAAAGCAATGAGGCGGTTTTTCTTGGGCACTGATTTTCCCGCTTTAAGAAAAGCATATTCATCTGGAAACATTTCCAACTGCGCCTTTCGAATAATTAAATTTGTTGAATTATGGAGTTCTTGAACCGAAAGATGACCAGAGAATTTGTTATTTTTGTTTTGGCAGTTGTGAATGAATCTCAATAAATATGCTATTGAACGTTGTATTAAAGTAAATTTAGATTTTGTGTTAATAAATTCACAAATTAAGTCAGCATTAGTATTTTCATTTGCAAGCGCTACAGAACAAGAAACCATTTCTGGTAGATCGTGCTTCACGCTCTCATTGGGCATTGTTGGCCAAAAGGCCTCATTATTTAATAAGAAGGTGGGACCTGACCACCACAAAGAAGAACTGCTGATGAGGTCAGCCTTCAGCCCGCGAGAAACAAGATCCGCCGGATTGTCTTTCGACGGTACGTAACTCCACGTGTGACCCTCTGTGCTCTCCTGAATTTCGTGAACACGGTTGCGAACGAAGCTTTTAAGCTCACTAGGTGGAGTAGTTAACCACCCTAGTACAATAGTGGAATCGCACCAAAATCTACAAATGGGAACCGAAAGCGTTAAAGAGGTCAATACTTTAGTACACAATCTTGCTGCCAATAAAGCTCCGCAAAGCTCCAGTCGGGGAATTGTCATCGGCTTTATAGGCGCGACTCGACTTTTAGATGTAAGAAGATGTACTGTCACTGTACCTGATTTGTTTACAGAACGTACGTACACACAAACTCCGTACGCCTTTTCTGAGGCGTCACTAAATACGTGAATTTCGTGAGATAGTGCGTTGTCGTTAAGAATCCATCGAGGAATGTTAAGTTTGTTCAGAAAAGGTAATGTGTTTGCAAATTCAAACCATAATTGTTTTATTTCCTCTGTTACTTCGTCGTCCCATGAGCATTGATCGATCCACAATCTTTGCATGATGATCTTTGCTTCGACTATGCATGGGCCAACTAAACCTAAGGGATCGAATATTTGACTTATCACAGAAAGTATATGACGCTTGGTTACTTTTTTATTTATATCAATATTTATTGAAAATGATAATGTGTCGGAATCACAAAGCCAGTTAACACCAAGTGTTTTAGAAGAAACGTTATTATTTATGTTTGAAAATTCTAAAATATTATTTGAGTTAGGGGAACCTGGGGAAATTTGATCTAAAATAAATTGACTATTCGATTTAAATTTTCTTAAGTGAAATTGTGCTGAATTTAATGTAGATATGACCCCTTGAATAATTCTGATTGCATCATCAAGAGATGATGCACCTCCTAAATAATCATCGACGTAAAAGTCTCTTTGTATGGACCTTTTTACGTCATTATCTAACGCACTACATGCCAAGCTTACTAAACATTTTGTAGCTAAATACGGGGCACAGGCGGTGCCGTAAGTCACCGTATTAAGGGTGTACGTTTTGAGGGGTTCTTTGGGACTGTGGCGAAAAATAATTTGCTGAAGAGAGCGTTGCGAAGGATTGAGCTCAATCGCTCGGTACATTTTTTCCACATCCCCGGTTACGACGTATTTAAATTGCCGAAACCTTAATAATATGGAATAAAGATCTTCCTGTACAGTGGGGCCAACCATAAGGATGTTATTAAGTGACAACCCTGTGCTGGTCTTAGCGGACGCGTCAAAGACTGTACGGAGCTTTGTGGTAACGCTCGACTCACGCAGTACACCGTGGTGAGGTAAAAAATAATAAGGCTGTTGCTCATTGTTAGCTGAAGGCTCCCTGTTTTTGGTCATGTGACCTAAGCGCTCATACTCGAGCATGAATTCCATATACATATCTTTAAAGACAGGATCTCTCATGAATCTACGTTCTAAAGACAAAAAGCGGCACTTAGCTTGTTGAAACGATTCGCCTAAGTCTGAAGCATCCCCCTTCAGTGGCATTGTTACAACAAACCGACCATCGTCTTTACGTGTAGTATTTAAAAAAAAACTCTGCTCACAGGCACGTTCTTCAGTGGACAGGGAATGCTTTGACGCAACAGTGTCTAATTCCCAGAATCGAGTTAAGTCTGGGTTGGGTTCCTCAAAAGAAAAATTACAAATGGGGGAAGAAGAGTGCTTAGGACGGGAAAAATACCCAGACACCAACCAACCTAGCTTGGTTTCATATAATTTGGGTTGATTTTTGCCCAAGTCGATGTGGTTACTACCTAAAACAGACCAAAATACGTCGGCCCCTACTAATATGTCTATGGCGGACGGGACATTAAAATCAGGGTCAGCAAGACATATTCCCTTAGGTAGAGGAATATGTTCGACATCTATGTAGGAAGATGGTAAACATTTGGTCAAATGAGGCAGAATAAGGCAGTCTACAGTAAGTCTATAATCATCATGCATAGACATTATAGTAAGGCTGCAAGACTGTGTACTTTGAGAAGTGTGATCGTTAATACCTGTCACCGTGGAGTACGCCTCGCGTCGCGACAAATCCAGCTTACCGCATAGCGAATTTGTTATGAAGTTCGCCGTGCTCCCGTTGTCAAGCAGAACTCGGGCGGAGTGCACGTCTCCCTTGCTGTTGATGACTTTCACAAGCGCTGTGGAAAGCAAAACATGCGGAGGGGTAGTTCGCTGTTGAAAATCATTTGAATTTGCAAAGTTTGTGATATTATTCACTGGCAAGGCAGGTATAGGCATTTTTTCGGGCTCATGCAAATGCAAAAGTGTGTTATGCCTCTTTTTACAATATTTACAAGACACTAGACTACATTTGCTTTCAAAATGTCCTGGACGAAGACAGTTAAGACACACTTTTGATTCTTTGGCCTTTTGAATTCTACTTTCAATAGGAAGGGACCTGAATGTTTCACAGTTAAATAAATAGTGACTTTCATTGCATAGGGAACATTTTAATTTTTTTGTATTATAGTTATTTTTTATTTTTAAATTTTTATTATTGTAAATATTAGAATTATTATAATTAGGAGTATCTATAAGTAAATTTGAATTATTAGATTTATAAGTTTCGATTTTTTGAATTTTATTACCTTTACTTTCTTGTATAGTCTCCAATAAGTCTGCCCTGTTGCTCAGAAAATCAATAAAAATGTTTAAGGAGGGGGGTTTAGTTAATGTATTTCTATGTTCTTCCCAGACTCGATGGGTGACACTATCTAATTTTTCAGCCATCATATATATAATTAGAGTATCCCAATATTCGGTGGGCTGATCTAAAGTAGATAAGGCTCTCAAGTTTTTATTTGTAACATCTATCAGATGACGAATAGACGCACAAGACTCCCTTTGCATGCGCTCAAAACCAAACAGTGCTTGAACGTGATTATTCACGAGCAATCTTTTGTTGTCGTACCTACTGCATACCAACTTCCAAGCAGCCTCGTAATTTTCGGCTTTAAAATCTAAATTGTCGATTATAAGCAAAGCTCTGCCTTTAAGAGAAGCGCGAAGATAATGCAGCTTATTAATGTTATCTATATCATGTCTAGTGTGTATTAAAGAAATAAAGGTGTCCCTAAACTCAAGCCAGTGTTGATAGTGACCATGAAACACCGGTAAGTCAATCTTAGGCAATCTAACGCAATTAGATTTAAAGGAACTCGCCTGTACATCTTCGAAGCACGACACGGAGCCGTCAACTGGAATCCCGCGCTGATGGGAGGAGCAAGCGCCAAGCAGACTGCGCGCTGATGCCACCAGGGAATGATACAAGTCCTCGAACTGTTCGCGTTCTTTACACTCATCGTCGGGTTCCTCCGAAAGCATCTCGATGTCACACTGTAATTTATCAAAATCAGAGTATAGGGCATCAAATTTATTTAAACGGTTTTCCAAATCTAGTTGTTGTACGCTAGTAATCTCTGTGCAACTTTTATGTTTAGTAATATAATTATTAAATATAGTCAGTTTAGACTTCATACAACTACGCTTTCTAATTAATTTTTCAATTTTTTCGTCTGACATGATAATGAAATGATAATAAAACAAGCAACGCAACGCTGTTGCAAACAAAAATGAAAAAAAATATCCAATGAATGCGTGCGGCTACAAAGATAATAATGACCTTGCTTGAATGCACTGGCCGAGAACAAAAGAACAGCTGAGCGGGCGGTCGGCTACCTGTTGCACTTATATAAAAAAAACGGGACGATAGCTATACTATGCAAGCAATGCGCCCGCGCCACGCAGTCTAGCGAATGAAGTTTGCAATAATTGATTATTGAGTGTAATGTTAAGCTTTTCAGCAGTTTTAAAGCAAATATGAATTTAAATGAATGTGAAAAAAAAGAAGTCACCCACCCACACACTTAAAAAAGATTGAAATGTCTCACTCAATTTAAAGCTATCGAGAACTTTTATAGTGGTAAGGAAGGAAAATAGAAGGAATAAATTGGAACGAACTCACAAAATACCCAAACCGTCCACTTGGGATACGATGATTTGCACTTTTCGTCCGTTGGATGACCGTTGAATTTGACTCAAGCGTCTAACCGGTTCAAAGTTTAACTTGCGGCGACCTTCTATGGTTTTGTTCTTGAGCGGGCGTGGCTGCTATGAAGAAACTTCCACAGGATGATGACTCCCGAAGATAAGTTCGATGCTGAAGACCACAACTGAAGAGCTTCAGAACAGGAAATGAGCGTAGTCCGGCCCCACTTCTCTTGTAACCGTTAGTAATTGTGACGGTGAGATGGACCAATGTAAGGGTCTGTAGACTTAAATAAAAGGCGGACTGTATAACATAGGGTTGGTTTAATATACCAACAAGTTACAAAGGTAGTTCCCGGACAAACAGATTAAAGATTTAAGAGGGTCGCGAGTGCAGTTAGTGCCGTCCGAAAGCTGAGTGTCGTGCGGTCGGTCGGTCCGTCGGTCGGTCGGCGGTTGGCAGCGAGGGGCGGCCGCGGCAACCGGTTCGATGCTCGCCGCGATGACGTCATGCCCTCCTCCCTCGCGTCTCCTCCCGTGCGTATGTGGGCATCAACAGAATGTATCACATCCCATAATACAGGTTAATAAATCGCAGCACCAACTTCACACTTCAACATCAAAAATCACTGTAAACAAGCACATTTTGTAAAAACGGAACAACCCGATAGCGGATTGCATCATAGACTGCCGTCTAAAAAACCTACACACACATCTATACTAATATTATAAAGAGGATAGCTTTGTATTTTTGTATGTATGTTTGCAACGAATAAACTCAAAAACTACTGGACCGATTTAAAAAAATATTTCACCATTAGAATGCTACATTAGCGCTGAGTAACATAGGCTATATTGAAGAAAAGAAAAAAAAGAAATGCGGTATGAAGTCCGCCGGGTCAGGTAGTTAATTATAAGCCAACCAGCAAAACAAGGAGGACCCAAAAGATAAGTTTAAAAATTACCGCGCTCGAGCAACTCATACATAGACCTCTTGCACGCACACGAATCTCGAAACAGGTTGGAACAGTTTGAGCAGTGCTGTTGCGATTTCGTGCCCGTAAGTCTATGTGCTCGAGCCCGTTTGTATGAAGCTTGCCTTCTGCAGTCTCCTTAATATTTAGTGCCACAACCCTGTAAAAGCCTGAAACATCAGGATACGATTATTTGTATATCATCATCATCATCAGCTCATTTTATGTCCCCACTGCTGGAGCACGAGTCTTCCCTATGGATGGATGGTTGCGGAATGGTGGTTGTTAACGACTGCTATTGCAGCCGGGACCAACGGCTATACGTGCCTTCCGAAGAGCTCGAGATGATAAGTTTTTGGTCACCCATCCGATGACCGACCTTTGTGAAAGTTGCTTACCCTCAGCACTCGCAGACCGGGCACGTTAACCAATGCGCCATCGAGATCCTCAATTTTTAAAATTTAAATTTCATAAATTGAAGTTCAAATTGTATATATTATACGCCAATAATTTGTAAAAAGTGTTTCATTCTCAGAATTGTCGAGTGCCTAGTGTAATTTTGTTAAACGCTATTACTGACCTAAGTGTTCCAAAAATAAATTTATTTCATTATTCATTAGGACAACCAACAAGATAAAGTCTGGTACAAACAAAAATTAAAGAAACAAACATTAATTTAAAGCTAGGTCTCATCTTTATTACAGGTTGCCGCAGCGTACAATGTGGACTATAATTTACTTTAAAAAACAGAACTATTTATATTGTTTGAGTAGTTGAGTTCGTTACACTACAGGTTCAAAATAGGGTAGGGTAGGTACAAAATAATTTATTTTGCGTGAATATTAAGCACTTACCAACCTGAACAGATTCCAAACAAAACACAGCAGCCAGGCTTTCAATCTACAAGAAACTCGTTATTTGCAAATTTAGAACACAGCAGCGTCTGCGCCCTGCAAGTGACATCCCATCGGCTCGACAATCCATTCCCACACAAAAAAGGCCACGAACCGTCCTATAAAAGGGTACCACTCACCTCAAATAATAATTTACTCTTAACTTGCCCGTAGCTTAGCATAATAAAACGTCCACAGGATTTTCATTTGCGAAAGGTTCGTCGGTAAAAGACTTCACCAATAAGGAGTAAGCAAATAATATGTTCCATGATAATAATAACATAAAACAGTTTATTTCTATTACTTTAGAATGGACAGCGCTTGGTTTTTAGCTTACCTTATGGTAAATGACAAAAAGAGCGAAGATGGAAGCGCAATTTTATCAGAATCCTTAACAAAAGATTTATTCTTACTGTCCAAACACAACTAACACATACAACTATCATTGTTGTTATGGCGACTGCCTTCAATAACATAGCTAGTTAGGTGGGCTTAAAATAAGCCTTATTTCCAACCAATATGTTCCCTCCACTGGAAATCAAACCAGGCACCTCTGCTGGGCTCAGACCTTTCCACATGAACAGTATCACACGAGGAAATCGGGTCCTAATCCACTACTTGGCAAAAAGCGGATTGGTGACAGACACATGACATCTAATGGTACCAAACGGCTAATAATGCTTTTTGAAGAACAGGGGAATTCGAGACATTTTAATTTGGTCACACATCCAGTGACTCGGTATTGCGAAAATGGCTTGTTCACCACCGACAACGTCACCGACATTGTCAAGAAGATTGCCTCATTTCAGGGATGGGATGGACTTGTTGCTCGAAAAAAATACTCGTTGTGTAAGAATCTCGTCTATTAAATTACACATAGAAGACCTCAAATGCGTTAGCAAGATCATCATCGACATCAAGTAGCGGCCAGATCGAACTAGGTGCACTAGACCCAAAGTAGAGATGCATGGCGTAGTAGGAAGGAGACCTACACCAAAATGAGGAAGGCTCACAGCCGAAATTAATAACCTATCTCTGATAAGAGATAGGCCTATCTTAGTTTAGTTACTTAGCAACCGCTGTTATTTTTCGATAAATAACAGAAATAACTAAGCAACAAATCTTTAGTAGGCCTATCTCTTGCTGAGGATAGGTTATTAATTTCTGCTGTTAGAAGCTAGGTGCTGTGCTTTTTTTATATTACAGGTAAGTACAGTGCCTTGATCTCACCTGATGTTAAGTGGTGATAAGGCTAATGGTGGAAGCGCACTTCACCAAGGATCCTCAACTACTGAGGCAATGGTTATCTTATCTTTAGCTGCCGGAACAGAACAATGCTACATACATTGATGTTATGGCGACATATTTAGATAAGATGGTGGTAGCTAGCCAGGCGGACACACAAGCCCTACCACACAAACATGTACCCCCCGCTGGGAATCGAACCCGGAACCTCTGGGTCTAAACCGGTAGTCTTAACCACTAGACCACAGAGGCGGTTTTATATGTTTAGTTATGCGCTATCTCACATTGAAACAAAAGAAACCGAAGTCTCGAACCGTATTAAAAAGGAAAATTACTCACCTGTAATAATAATTTACGCGTAACTCCAACGCGGCTTTGCATGTCGTATAAAGTGCGATTTTATCGCGTTCACTCCACAACAACTGTATTTGGTGGGCGGACCCAGGTGTGAAGGGGATTTAAAGTTCATTGCGCAGTTAGAGGGCGGCACCTACGCCCGTATATCTTGGGAGCCGCTCTGATAACCCCGTACAACAATGCGCCCCTGAGACGAATTTAACTTTAAAGAAGTTATCGAGTTAATTTATTAAGTACTAATTTAGGCTGCCTTTTGTTTTTGAGCTGCTGAGGTTGCGTACATTAAATTAGATCACACATTGTTCAAATACATAAATAACATAATTAAAAAAAATAAAAACACGACTGTCACGACAAAAAAGGCAAAAAAAAGAACTAAAAGGCAAAGTCATATTAGTGACCTATCATGTACCTATTAGTGATAAGTTTAATTTTAATAAAATATGTCATGCTAGGTAATTTCATTTGTAAGCATATTTATACAAGAAGAAACAAAAATTAACCTCTACAGATATCATGCTAAACATCAAGTGTCAATTCGTCATTATTTTTCATTACGAATTTTCAAATTACAAAATTTCATCCCCTTTATTACTCACCCCCTATGGTTGAATTTCCAAATTTTTACTAGTCTATATTAGTCGGAACGATGCAGGGATTGTAACGATACCTCATATATCTAAATCGGTTCAGGCGTTTAGAAGTTATGAAAACATAACACTCCTTTTTTGGCAGTCGTGTAATTAGTTGTCTAGTTTTTAATGAAGTTAAATCTGTTTCTTGAAAACTGTAAAGCGAATTACGCGAAGAACCTCAAGCGGTGCATATGAGAATCTGACTTGGGATATCGTATTTAAGTCGTTGAGTAGAGTAATTAGGTCAATGTGTTCCATAAACAGGGTTATTTATAAAACATCAACAACCTTGCAAGACTAGGTAGTTAACATCATAAAAAATTATTAAAAGTCGTAACTTTTGATAATTTGACACAATTACTTTCATACAAAAATAAATATCAATTTAATTTTACGTCTGAACGTTCTTATCTTTGTGCGCATCGCATCGCGAGCGTCGCGCGCGTCGCCTTTTCGTATGTGAATGGAACACAGACTTACAAATGTCACGACAGTACAATAAAAGCTTGGAAAATCATTTTTAACATTGATATTCATATCAGGCAGTGTGATGTACGTGCCGTGCTGCGGTCGCTCGACGTGCGGAAGGCTAGCGGGCCGGATGGTGTTCTGGCAATTGTGCTACTCAGATGCGCGGCTGAGTTATCTCCTGTGTTGACACGATTGTTTAGGGAGTCTTACGATGCCGGTATTGTGCCGGTGTCTTGGAAGGAAGCAAACATACAACCCATCCTCAAAAAAGCGGATCGCTCGGATCCAGCCAACTATCAACCCATCGCTGTAACTTCTGTGCTGTGAAAGGTGTTTGAGCGGATAATTAATTCTCAGCTCATTCACTACCTAGAGGATCACTCGCTGCTCCATGATCGCCAGTACGGGTTCAGACCCAAGCGATCAACGGGTGACCCTCTAGCGTACGTTACTGACGCATGAGGTGAAGCGATGGACAAGCATGGCGAATCTCTGGCAGTTGACCTTGATATAGCCAAAGCTTTCGATAGAGTGTGGCATCGTTCACTTCTTTCCAAGTTGCCGACCTTCTGGTGAGTGTTATTTTAACTGCCTCCCGTAAGTTGGGTATTCTCAATAAGGTGAGGCGGTTTTTCATTCCCGAGCAGCGCTGTTTGCTGTACAAGACTCAGGTGCGATCGAGTATTGTTCCCATCTATGAGACGGCTCCGCTAAATAGCTCCTCGATGCACTTGATAGACTGCAAAGGCGAGCGGTCCGCATTATTGGAGATACTGAGGTTACAGCCTCTCTAGAGGACCTCCAGCTGCGAAGAGACATTGCTTCTCTCAGTGTTTTCTACCGGAATTACTACGGAGAGTGTTCTGAAGAACTTTTTGATCAAATACCGCCCTCTTCTTTCCTCTCCTGGACTACACGTGCTGGTCTTAGGAACCACCATCATACTGTACAGACAATCAGTAATCGTATCAAAAAAATTAAGTAAGACCATTCGGCTTAGGATTCTTTGCCGGCACATGTGTTTTCCAGCTCCTATAGTCCCGGGTCTTTTAAGCGGGGCGTGAAACGGCATATAAGCAGGCCGTCATGAATGGGTGCGCTTGTTATCGTGCTTGTTCCAAGGTAAAGAGCGTTCTCATTATTTTGGACTGCATCGACTGCTTACCATCAGGCAGGATGTGGTCACTATGACGTGTCAATATAAAAAAATATAAAAATGTATGTATAGAGTTATGATAAAACTTTGTTGTAGAGGTTGTTGATGTTTTTTCAAATAACCCTGTATAAACGTACGATTATGATTCTGGAGGTAATCACACCAGAGATGCTTTGAACGAACTAGGGACAACTATTATGTTTTTTTAGTCCTTACTGGTAAGCACTTAGTTAGCACATCTGACCTAAAGTTAAGTGATGATAAGACCGAAGGTGGAAGCGCACTTCACCCGTAATACACAACTACGGAGGCACTGGCTATCTTATCTCTAGCTGCCGGAACACAGCGATGCTGTTACGAGTAGCATTGATGTTATGGCAACATATTTAGATAAAACGGTAGTAGCTAGCCTGGCCGACAAACAAGCCCTACCACCAACTAAAGTGAGTACACAAACATGTACCTCCCGCTGGGAATCAAACCCAGGGCCTCTGGGTCCACGATCGGTGGTCTTCAAGCCAACAGGATGTCAAATTATTTTCATCGGCCTCTGTGGTCCGATTAAAATTCTAGCAGCTTCTGGCTATGATCATTGTACTCGTAAAGTAACCTCATTCTAAGTTGCATCAGTTCAAATTTCCATGCTACTTATACAGTTTTCCATATTGTACCACTTCATGTTTCAAAAACATTACAGCGTATTAAGGTCTGATGCCACATTTGCGTGCCAACGACGTGATATTGAAGTCTGTAATGTGTATTATGCAAGCCAAAGTTATCATTATGTAAATTGCTTGCAACTTTTCTTATACATGCAATAATGCTGTAAATACCTACTGTGAGCTTATTTTAATAAACGGTGCATTGTTTGGCTGTTGTTGTAGCGACGAGATAATCATTTCAGTAAGCATTCTATATTTAAATCATTCTAAATATCAAGAAGGAAAATTCTAAATATTACATTGAATATAGCAAAGTAATTAATGAGAAGTGTATCGACACGTAAATTTGAAATACTCAAGTGGCAATCTATCATCTCTGCCCTGTAAGGCGTAAGAGTTGATAGCTACATCAATTAATGTTCCTACGGTACTACCGCACGGAAAATACAATATTTGAACAAGGAACGTATGTTAGTATGTATGTGCCTTAGGAAAAGTAGACAGCGAGAATAAGCCCACTTTAGCATAATGTGACTTGTAGGCTAAGTTGATTATCTGTTAGATATATTAGACATATATAATTTATCTGTTAAAGGATAGATTGATTGGACAATTATTGATATTTTTATTTAACTTTGCTTTTTTATTTTTATTTTTTATTTGACAACGGGGAAGTGTTGACCTTTATCACACCTACCCTGAATATTTTACATAGGTACCCTTTTTTCGGGTTACGGCTTTGAATTTGAGAGGATACAAAAATACAAAAAAATACAAAAATATTTATTTCGTAACCAGAGTAAAGATACATTTACAGATTTTTGGGGACTTTTTTTAGACATACGTATATATCTGTTGCAGAAGACCCCGCTCTTCCATAGCCATAAACATTTCCAGTTTTTTATTATTAACTAATTATACGTAATTTACATATGAGTGGTGTGTGTGAGGGTGTGAGGGTGTGTGTGTGTGTGAGGGGGTGTGTGTGTGTGCGTGCGTGCGTGCGTGCGTGCGTGCGTGCGTGCGTGCGTGCGTGCGTGCATGCGTGCGTGCAGGATAATTATTTATATTAAAGATTTTATTACTAACATATTGTAACACACATTTTTACTCCCATTTTACATATAAACACCTAAACAAATATATAAAACAAACATATTATATAACATGTTATCCAAACATTTAAAAATTAAAATTAAAAATGTTAATAAGTTGACACATTAATATTAGTAAGTTGAGTTATAGTTAAGTTAATTTGATCTGTTCACCTTGCGTTTACTGTTAACTTATGTTAGCTACTAGAAGACGATGATACTACTCTGCCGCGACTCAGTTTTTTAACTAGCGCGGAGGGTAGCTGTCATTATTTCCTACCGACGATGTTACCATCTATCATTGTTAATGACAATAGCTGTACTAAACATTGTGAATGGACAAATAAGGTTAAGTTAAGTGTAGTACGTAGACACTATGTACTGTGAAAGAAAGAAATAAAATAAATAAAATAAAATAAATAAATTAGTCCTCTAGAAAAGTGAAATGCACTGTTTCATATCAGTACGAGTAGTATAAAGTAGCATGGGGATTGAACTACAATTTCTTGCATTCAACCCGCCCACTACTGAGACACAGAAACAAGACTTCATCAACGAAAACTCTTTGCCTGCGGTAAACTCAACTTTACGCGTTGTCTACTGTGAACAGTATGTGCTAGTACATAAGAGATAATTTAATTGTGTATCGCACAAACCTGTCAGCATTCACTGCAGAGAAATGCTGCCGCAAATGATTTATAAGCGTCGCGGCGTCTACGTTTGAATTGTGCTGACAGGGCAATCTCATTAAGCCAACAATGGAGCAGGCAGGCTATAAATCAATGTATTGTGTGTAACTATCGGTTGGCTTGTACGGCGACGCCTCATTATTGTGCTACAATTACGACGTGCAAACATGACGTATCACCGCCGTTTCTGAGACGACATTGCGGGTGGCTAGCTAATATCGTCTAATATTAACAGCGTAGTCTATGTACCTACCAATTCCAGATGTTTCAAGAAATTTTGAATTATTTGTTATCTTTAGGC
Organism: Eudonia mercurella; assembly: GCA_963082485.1. Lineage (NCBI taxonomy): Eukaryota > Metazoa > Arthropoda > Insecta > Lepidoptera > Crambidae > Eudonia > Eudonia mercurella. The sequence goes on along the minus strand of OY720031.1, from coordinate 13,304,623 downwards.
TACAGGTAAACTTATGTGGATTTCACAACCCCATCATTAGCTTGTTAGGCTGCGGCAGTGGTGGCTAAAATATGTACTCTTTTAGGGCCTCCTAACGTTTGTCACCAATATGCCGCTTTTGGTTAACGTAATCGAACGGCGAATAATACTTCATCACCTGAAAAGATCTGAGAAGAACCGCCAAAACTCAGCTAGAGAGTTTCCTTGTACCATTTATTTCACAATGTTAGAATATTGGAAAATACTTTTCCTATAAACGAAACTATCCATCAAAAACCACGATCAAAACGCCGGGTACATAAAAGGAATGCCTGGAATACCGGTACTAAGGTGTTTGCGTTAAACCGCGTTTAACATTTTATTTATTATGGAACGCAAAGGTTTTTTCTTAGCTAGGTACTAACGCATTCCTTTCACAGAAGACATATCGTAAAGTAACCTACTCGAAATATTTCTTGGTGCTATTGGTACGTACCATCTAAAATAGTGGTTGAGATAACCAATATCTCAAAACATATTATTTATCGTGAAAGCAATCGTTATGAACATGATTCTTTTAGACTTACTTACAAAGGAAGACACTGCTTCTCCATAGGTTGACATCGCAAAATAGATTTAAGTTAAATTTATCTTTATTTATTTTATACTAGCTGACCCGGCGGACTTCGTACCGCATTTCATTTTTTTTTTTTTTTTTAATATAGCCTATGTTACTCAGCGCTATTCTAATGGTGATAGAATTTTTTAAATCGGTCCAGTAGTTTTTGAGTATATTCGTTGCAAACATACATACATATATACAAAAATACAAAGCTTTCCTCTTTATATTATTATTCTCTTTGTTTATTTTTAATCTTAGATCTAGGTTTTATAAAAATTATATAAAAAGTAAAATATAACAAAATACATACAAAAAATACAACTTTTATAAAAACCTATTATTATGATGTTTCCTTTTCTTGTTCAGAATACTAGGATCATGCTTTAGAGAATGTCCTTTTGAAGCACAGTGTGTGTGTAATACGTGTGATATAAAGTTATAAAGCACCAACTCATAGTGTACCAGGTAAACATGATAATATACCTGTAGACGAACGTGCAAATATGACAGCGGATAGACCTCTGTCTATTGCATGTCAAATTTGAAACCACCCATAAACGAAAATATTTGCGTTGCTATTTCGTTGTAGGACATACACACGTCAGCCTCGATCAGTTACAGCCTCACAGCGGAGAGGAAAATCGTATTTTGTGGAACTAAAAATAAGCCTATGTAAACTTTTTGTTCGAGTCCGTGGATCACAGCTACAGGGCGTTATCGGTCTGCACATTCATGTTCTTTCTAGTGCAAATGATTGGTATAGTGGGCTAGAGGTGGCTATCACAAACGTCATGGCTTGGGAAGTGCTGAACAAACGCAACTACGAATGTAAAGTCAATAAAGCTCTGTTTGACTATGTTTATGTGTGCTGAGTCCTGGACCTTGGTGCATGTGGTCATAAAAATCCTAGACGAATAAAATTTGATGCCTCCAACTAAGGCACTTTTGGCACCCCACAGATGCTCATATTTATTTCAAAATATAAACAGTCTGTTTAACGATGACACAAAAAAAAATAACTGATTTTTCCGAGGGCATATAGACAAACAGAGACTGTATCCACAGTAAATCATCATCAGCATCTTAGCCAAAAGACGTCCACTGCTGCCTCCCCGAAAGATCTCCACAACGACTGGTTTTGTGCTGCTGCGGCATCCAGAGGGTTCCCGTGACCACAGTATTCAAAATAATACTGTCTATTTTTTTTGTTTGTTTAAGAAAAATGGTGTATTGAAAATTTTAATAAAATATATGTATATGTAACTTGAAATGTAAAAATATAGCATTTAAAGAAAACTTTTTTTGCTGCTTTGTTCAAAAATGAAGCAAGCTCGTTAATAAAGGCTTTTGTGACAGAATAATTATCGCGCGCAAAGCAGCGGCTGTAAAACTTCTCTATTAGAGAAACAAAACACGAAGCAAATCTGACCAATTTTGACTTTATGTTGTTTTTATTACCAGAATACATTAATAATTTTAACAAAGCTTATTACAAGACTGCCAACAGTTTACTCCAAATAGTACATTTAAAATACAGAAGGCATGCTATAAAGCTTATAGTGCTTGCAATCTCTGCATCGAGTGATTTATGATTTTCATTTCAGACGGAACAACCGCTTCTTTTAAGAACTTAATGGAGGTAACGAGCGTCTTGACTTAATAATGAAAAGCGGGGGAAGCGGGAACTTAAAACTAGCACTGGAAATTGATAGCGTCGCAAACTTTCCCATCTTCTTTTGAATATTCCGAACGGGATGGAGGCAGTTGCCGATTTGGTGAGAAGCAATCTTTTATTTTATTTTGCTTAAGTGTTTTCTCTTCTGTTTCTATTCGAGCTTCAAATGTTTCTATATAAATAGTAACAATAATTTCGTAAATGAGTAATAATTCAAACTAGTGGTCGCCCAGTGGTCGAAATTCGACCGTAATTTTATTAAGGCTGCACGTATTGTATCCTAAGCAATGAAAAATTAAAAAAGATAGAATGTGAGTTTGGATTGGCATTGACAGATGTCGGCCGTATTAAAGACAATCAATAGATACTTGTGTGTCATATACATGGTAGTGTGTGTAATGTTGTTTTTGTTGATTTAATGTATTTTTTATGTATAAATTAAAAAAAAATTAACATTCGGATAACCTTCTCTATATAAACTATAAGCGTGCGAAATTTCATACGCGCAACTTTCGTAAAAACGGATACAAAGTTTTTGCTTCACGTATTAATATATAGATAAAGTGAAATTTGTAAACTCACTCACTGAACATCCATTTCATTATGTATATTTTCGTAAATAGAATATACATTTCGAACATTTCATTTGTCAAAACAACATGTTAAACGTAAAGTTAGATTTGGTTTAATGGCTTAAAAGTATGTATCAACAGCAAACCTTTTTGTATTAGCATTTAAAATTTTATCAAAGTACGAGTAATGTTTTTCATTGTGTGTCATTCAGATTGTACATTAAATCTGCTGTTATTCGTGTTTCAATTGTTTATTTAGTTCAATATTATTTTTTACATAATAATGAGTAACTATATGAGTGTAGCTAACTCATATTAAATTTTAGGTATAATAAGTAGATTATATACATATTATAGGTTATAGAAATTATGACCAGTGAATAAAAACAAGATATTGATTCGCTTTAATTCATTACATAATTTGTTTTCTTCGAAAACTTCCAAATAACTAGGGACGGCCGTATCATGTAATCGAGTCAAAGGTATTGCTTTATTGCATTTTGAATCCCTTTCACAGCTTGAGCAAAAAGATTTATCTCATAAAAGGGAATCCCAAGAGTAAATTGTGAATCGTAAATATTTGAACCTTTTTGTTATAGAATAGGTACATATAAAACGACATTTTCTTATTCTTAACTCTCAGGGCATGAAATCAAAAATAACAAAGGCTTTATTAAGCAAGTAATTAGTAGTATTTAATTGTTAATACCTGACTAACATACATGTATGTAAAGTTTACTATACTACTTAAAGTGCTTGAAAAAGTCATGCATGCAATGTCAATTTACAATTTTAATAAAATCATCATTATCATATTAAGGCTTCCTACTACTGTTTATGCCTTTTCACATGAACAACATGTAAGGACAACGGGTTCATAACACACCACGCTGAACGTTTTTTTAATTCTAAGGAAAGCTTTGAATTGCCAAGTACCACCGTGTTCACAGCTTCTACAATTCGGGAGAAGAGGGGCATACCCACTAAAAACCCTAGCACATCCCCTCACTTGCCGCCAGAGTTATCCGGCACGATCGGTTTGACGATCTCTGGATACTCACCCCGGGCGTGCGTGTTACCTACACGCCCGAGAATGTTTGGGCGTTGGCTTCCAGAGGCTTACGTCGTCGGCTAGGGACTCCCCAACCCCCACCGCCACTCACCACGCTGACCCAATGTAACGTGGTTTACATAGATTTCATTTAAAACCGTAACCGATACCAACTTATTAGTATACCTTCCAAAGCAAGGAATATGCTTTGATTTGGTCACCCGTCTGGTACCATAATATTGCGAAAGTTGCTTAATTTGCAAATACGTGACCTAAACACGTTAGCTGCCAAGCCAACGAACTCTTCAATTATCTACTTATTGGAAAAGAAGTATTGAGCACAATTCTAAAACTCGGTTCGCCGCCTACATTTCCATTCCAATTTGCCCCTTGCTCGTTCACGCTACCTTTATCTTACTAATTTGAAATGAAAACGGAGTGCTAGTACAAAAGTAATGGCCACCGGTGCCGTATTTCTTACGATATGATTGAACTAGAAAGGTATAATAGAACGAAAAAATAATATAAGGTTTTCTTCTAGTCACGGTATACGATTTCGTGGATAAAACGTTCAGAGTTTTTTTTTATCTGTAACATTATAAGATGAGATGTCAGCTGATGGGATGTCAGCTGACGGTAAGGAACAATAAGGTAATAGGTTAAAAAGACATCATCTAAAATCATCTAAGGATAAATGAAAAACTTCAAAACATTTTAGTTTCTTAATCGGCAATGTAAGCTTATATAAGTTATACCAATATTGCTTACTTTAGGTAGGTCGTTGATTCAATACTACTTAAGGTAAATATTTAATATATTTGAGAAAATAACACCTTGGTGCTTGGCCTAATACCCGAAGGTCTCAGGTTCAACTATTTTTCGATGCATAGCCTGGGTTTGTAATCACCAACCCGCATTTGGCAAGCGTGGTGATTAAGCCATTACCCATTGATTGTAGTGATGACTTGATTTTAATAATGGAGGACTTTGCCCAGCAGTGGGACTGTTTGCTACTACTAATATAGGGTCTAACAATATCAGTAAGCGAACATCTATACATAACACTGAGCATGCTCACCAAATTTGGTCCAAAACTACAGGCTCGTTACCGAGATAATCAATAAAACAATATCATAATTCACCAAAAAATACACCCTTTCCAAACCCGTACAGCTGTATTACACAAACACAAAGATAGCCGAACACTTAACTCGGAGCACACTGAGCTGACTAACATAAACAAAACATTGACGCTTGCGTGCGTGTTAGTAAAGATACAGCATGTTTAATGATGTGTATTATTTTAACTGATTTAGTTTGTTAGAAAACATAATTTTGAAAAATCACTATAAAACTGGAGCCCATTTTTTGTCATTGTATTCAGAATGATGTATAAGATACCGCCCTTAAACGTTCGCTTATTGATTTTGTTAGACCCTTTATATTAGAGAACCCTAGTGTAGTCACTTACAAAATTTAAAATCGAAGAAAATAACTCTTAAATGGGAGTGACATTTTTACGTTACGTAAAATATGTTGACCATTTAAAATGTATATTTTCGAAGTGCGTCTTAAATTAGTGGCATACCAAGCAGCCCACTTATGACTTGGATTCGTTCCATCAAGTTCAATTTACGTAAGATGTCAGGTGGAGTTCACTTCAAGTGTAGACTACTAACGATATTTGTATACATAGATAGCTCCACGAATATTATTTAACTGTATTATGAAGAAAAGTAATTTAAATTTAATTCCTGATGCTCGTAAAAATTACGTCTGGTATATTTTAGAAGGTATTTGTTTCTTTTTGGTCTTTGGTTAACAATTCGTAGATTTTTTGTTTTTAGTAAAAATTTTTTTATAGAACTTTGTCTTGTAACTAGGTATATATACATATAATAGTAATGTAAATGTAAAAATATTTATGTTTGGGCGCTCATTGTCTATTAATCTTGTAAATTTTTAGTATTAGTATTTCTTTGTAATGACTGTTACGTGCCAAAATAAAAATAAAAAAAAATAAAAAAAAAAATCAAATATAATAAAAATTCTTAGATGTTTTTTTCCTAATGATGATGGTTCGGTTTCAATTCCCAGGTCGGGCAGTGTGTTTCGACTTTTTCGATGCATAGCCGGGATTCGCGATAACCAATCACCACCAACACCATCACCACCAACGCATTTCGCAAGCGTGGTTATCCATTACCCCTCAACTGTAGTGATGACTTGATTTTAATGATGGTGGCCTTTGCCCAGCAGTGGGACAGTTATAGGCTATTTTAGATACACTTACTTTTTTAGATACATTTTCTAGCTTGTACGTACGCATTTGCATTTCGAATATGTACGATGATTCATTAGAAACACTCAAAAGTTTCGTTATTGTCAATTAACGGAAATCATTAACCATCCATTGATCATTGAAAGCATTTCCATTAAATTGGGTTTCCATTGAAAGCTATGTTTTGTATGAAATCCCAAACTAGATAGGGGCAAGCTTCAACAGTTTTTCCGAGTATATGATACAAATCTATTCAGTAGATTCTTAGTAAGACATGTTCAAACAGATTGGCGAAGGAAAACGGGAACGAAGAAAAATTATTCCGTCAGTATTGTATCATTGTAATGTTTACGTGATAAGCTTTTTATAGTATTTATATTACAATTGTATCACATACCTAAATAATGGTATAATATTGTCGAGCAACTTTTAGGCTTGTCTTTTTGTTTATAACGTGGCGATGTCATTTACGCCTTATATAAAAATGTGACCGAAAACGAGCATTTATTATTTTGATAAAACAGAAAAAAACGATATAATATTTTATTCGTCAATTTTAGCCCTAATCTAACTTGTATTGTAAATAGGCCTCGCTATCACATTAGGATTTACCTATAAAGATAGTTATGAGGAATAAATAAATTGATAAATAATAAACTTATTAATAAACTTATTTAAGATATTTAATGTGTTTAAAGCCAGACAATATCCGCACTTGATTTCATAACACCCAATAAAAAATTAAAATACTTATGTACACTTCTCAAGAACAGTAGTAAATGTAATGAAAAATATAGGTTAGGGGGGAAATCGAATAGCAAAGGATGGTTATTGTTTCAAAACTCATACAAGTTGGTCTCAAAGAGCGCCTCTCGCATTACTATTATCCGTAGTGATACGAAATAGTCGCGTCCTATGCTTTTGTTATATCAATCCTTTATTGCGTCGCAAAGTATTATTGTGCTCGAATAAATACGAAGAGAACATTCAACGTCTTGCATAAAACAGAATTTAAGTTATAATTTTGAGTGCAACGAATATCGACAAAGTTTTGTAAAATATATAGAACCCCCCCTGGGTCTATATATAGATAACTATATTGAAAAACAAATATTGTTCTACAATGTACTCGAATGTACCTACTTTATTAGCGTTTCGTATTACATCTGTCACTATATGATTTACCTATGTGATTTACTCTAGTTTACTGTAAGGTCTCCTTATAAATATATAAATATGTTGTTATAAGATATTTATGTCTAGTGTTATAATTATAAATTTAAAAAAGCTAGCAATATAGTTTAAATATGATTATTTACATATAATTTAACGCAAATATTCATCATCATCATCATCTCAGCCAAAAGACGTCCACTGCTGGACAAAGACCTCCACCAAGGATCTCCACAACGACCGGTTTTGTGCTGCTCGCATCCAGCGGCTTCCCGTGACCTTCACCAGATCGTCGGTCCATCTTGTTGGTGGCCTGCCCACACTGCGCTTTCCGGTACGCGGTCGCTACTCACGCAAATATTGTTGCGAACAAATTACAATTTGAAAAAAGACAAAGTCTCGAAAAAAAGAAATAGTTTATATACCTTGTAACATAATTATGAAACACTATCTTACACTAAGACTAGTACCTATATAATTATAATATTACGGCTTTGTATATACTACGACACATACATGCATACACTCTCGCCTTTCTCTGTTCTGGGAAAGTTCTGCCTAGGAACTAAACGTTGTCACTTCTATTGTGATATGAACTTATCTCACATCACCACCGCGCTTAAACTAAACATCTCGCACATTATAACTATTTAAACTATCATGGTCACCTGCAATAGAGAAATTATTAATGGAAATCTTACCATGTTGATTATTTATGAGTATTTGATATTTCGGTACAGTTACATGCTCCATGATCACGCGGGTGAGTTGTTTTATGAGGAGACAAAACGATCTACCTTCTTCCTTAGTCCGTTTTTCGCTCGATGCCCGTACCACCGGTTTCTAAGTCTTGTTAAAAACTGCAAAAACAACAATAGAGCCGTTTCGCGTTCCAATACTGTGAGTGTAGTGTATTGTGAGCAATTTCGAGTGAATAGTGACTTGGAAACCGGTGGTACGGGCGTCGATCGCAAAAAACGACTAAGGAAGAGAGTAGATCGTTTTGTCTGCTCATAAAAAACTCACACGCATTAACTTCAGTAACTCCGTGATCATGGCGCATGCAACTGTGCCGAAATATCGGATACTCATAAATATAAACATGGTAAGAATCTTGTAGGACATTGACCCATTTAGTTCTCAAATCTTGCTTTTTGTATTTCGTCATTTGTTTCATGTACTTCCAACCAAAACTCCTACAGTCGTTTGTTTAAATCAAATATTTTCTTTTTCACTAAGTACCTACCTATAATTTCTTTTGGTATTGGCTCTAAAAAGTTCATAACAAAATTTACCTGTCTTTGTGTGTCCCGGTAGGGACGACGTGATACCAAAACGCCTGAAAACATCGTTTTTTGAAGAGATTATTGCTATTGGCCACTTATGACAAATAAGTTTCTGAGTGGCAAAAACCTAGGTGGTTCCTCAAACCGTTGTGACAGACCAAACCCTACTCAGTTTGGTTAGCTGATTGGTTTGGCGCACTTGTGGTTAGCGCATCAGTTTGATCAGCCGTCATTTTAATATTTACTTCATTCCTTGCCATAATATCACCTTTCACACCGTATATCCACCTTTCCTTTGGGCTTCCTTTCTCCACATGACCTCAACTGTCTTAATGGTAACGTTTAAAATTAAAAAGTAAATAAGTTGCTTAATAAAATTATTTTGTTACAACTTCTAATATACTTGTGATATTAGGTTAGTGTCGCCCAGCAATTGATACGTAGCACCATAAAACACATCCCTCTCAATATCAGACGTCTACTTGCTAACATCATATTAACGATTCTTCTGCTCTAACTCATCAACTACAATAGACTCATCTGTAACCTTAAACTATCCTGAAAATATTGCCAGCCATTTAATAATATGGAATATACCTACGCACAAATACACAAAGTTGTTGTAAATAAGAAAGTTTTAATATAGTTTCGGTGTTACTGGCGTAATATTAAATGTTTGGCGTATATTGAACGGTGTGTTAACAATTTATATTTATAGCCACAAAGGATTCTCTCCTTCATTTTGCGTTATTGAAAGCGATAAGCACATTGGCTGTTAGGCATAAATATTCTTAAGTTATCGCTTGAACGATCTATGAAGGTAGGTGTGAGGGCGACGCGTATCGCACACTTGACAGTTATTGCTTTCTTTATGCGTAAACTCCAGAAAAATTCTATTTACTGGCAACAATGTTGACAGTAACGCAAAAATATCGCACATAAGAGAAAATTGTTCAAATATGTTACTATTTATGAACATTCGTGTCTGTACTGAGTGCGCATATGTGACCTATTTTGTGTGCCATGATGATGTTGTTATTATATTACACGCTGTGTATGATCGTGCCCAATTTTTTGTTTCTTTTTTATTACGTTTCGTACACAAAGTCATATATAAGTTCTGCTGGTTCGTAGTCATTATTATTCATAATACCTTAGGAATAAAGAATATGAAAAGTGTTTTTTTTACTATTATAAACATTTACAGACAAATTGTAATGGCGCAACGCATTGCGCGGTTGGTTGCGATCTTGCAGGTTGAGGAACTATGGCAATGCAGGTGAACCAAATGCACTCATTTGCCAAGCTCCTTTGTGCTTCGGAAGGTATGTTATGCTGTTTTCGGTTCATGTAAATGAACCCAGCATTTGGACGTTCATATGCTGATATAGATGTAATAAACCATTATTCGAAAATTTTCGTTTTAAGGAGCTTAGCAAGCAAAAAGGACTTTTTTGTTAACTTTAACCTAATTAAAATTATAATTTCATCACGTTTTGTACTGAACTTTTTAGTATTCTTATTGTAATTGGATAAAGAGATTCGGGAGTAAATTAAAATAACTTTAAAATGTATGTATGAGTCTTAAACCACCACATCAAAGAAAGAGAAGCAGCTGAGGAAGTTTATTTTAATAATGTGTTAACAAGATTTTTGTATATTAAGAGAAATTGCTGTATCTTTCCAGCAACCGATTTTGTGATAAACTATACTGATAGGGATCTATTTCAGTGTCACTACTTAAAAGTTTAAGTTATTTGTAGTAAAGTCGGGGTTGTAATGAACCATACATTGTGGGGTATTTCATAAATTAATTTCTTGAGGAGATGGATTAGTGCCGAAAGGTCAGACCTTTCGGCGGACCTTTCAGAATATGTCGGAGAATCTAGTAGGTTCTACTACGTCTTACATCTTTTGGTGTTGTAAAAGCGATAGTCTTAATAGTGTGTATAAGTAATTGGAAGCTATTTATTAGGGGGCATAACAGTCAAGTAGGAAGCTTTGTACGAGTAGAATCGTTTCATGGATATAATTAAGCATGAGTTAAGAGCGCAACGCGATAAACTGTAAACGCTACACATTAACTGCTAATGAAGATTTACTTTATAGCAACATAATTAGTGAAGGAGTAGTGTTGCAGTTTAATTACTTACGGTAATATTAAATATTATCCTTTTAATTATGCTTTTAAGAGTTAAGAATTAAAAGCATTATAGGAGTATACGCGCCCAGGCATCAAGATAAAAAAGTGTACTCGAATCAGTACCTGCATAATAAAGTGATCATATAAGTATGTTTGTTTGTATAAGGAGGGTAAACTATGGAACTACTGGTCCAATTCCAAATATTCTTTCACTGTTAGAATGCTATATTCCTTGCCGGTATCATATTTATGAGGAGCTCGATGGCGCAGTGGTTAACTCGCCCGGTCTGTGAGTGCTGAGGTTAAGCAACTTTCGCAAAGGCCGGTCATTGGATGGGTGACCAAAACTTTATCATCTCGAGCTCCTCCGTGCTTCGGAAGGCACGTAAAGCCGTTGGTCCCGGCTTCATTAGCAGTCGTTAACAACCACCAATCCGCACTGGGCCCGCGTTGTGGTTTACGGCCCGTTCGGGAGAACGCCGGAGAAGCCTTCTCTATGGATGGATAGGGATATCCATCCATAGAGAAGGCTCGTTCCCCAGCAGTGGGGACATATAAAGTGAGCTGATGATGATGATAAGTATGTAGTTCTCAGTATTCTTCTTTTCATGTACCATCTCCTATCGAAGGTCATAATGATAGCCGATCATTATGGCTACTTGAGCCCGTGATGTTGCGAATCGGAAAAGTTCTGAAGTACTCAGATGTTTCGGAAGCCATTGCATTTCTTACGGCCTTGTATTTTATTTTAGTAGGTGATTATTGGGCATTCTACTTCACTTTTTCTTAATCGTTCGCTCACTCCGTTCGCTCACTGGAAAAAGCGAAGTAGAATGTCCAATAATCGCGCGATTGAAAAATCAACGCCACTCGTGTTTTGGACAATAATCGTTGAGAAAAATTAAAAATTAGTTTACTAAAAATGCTACTCACTGATTAGAATCAGGACGTTCACTTGACTTCACATTACGCATTAGGTAACACCAAAATATTATAATAAGAAATGTCTTTTACTTTAAGGTGCGTATCTGATGAGGTATGTGCTGTTGAACAAAAATCAATAGTCATTCAGAAATGAAACCTTCACAATGCAGATTACAGATTAACCAGATACAATAAATTATTTTATATGTTTAAAGGTACTTAAAACCATTGAGCTATACTTAAAACATATTAAAATAATTTTTATGTTATGTGGTAGATTGCTCAAGATTATTTCCAGCCAGATTGGTCGTACCATCGTCATAAGTCATAAGTTATTTTAGGTACCGGGAAATGAAATCTTCACATGGTTTTAAAATTATTTTTAAAACATGTGGCTGATTGCTCAAGACTCTTTCCAGCCAGTTTGGTCGTACCACGTATTAAGATTTTTTAAATATAGGTACCTGGAAACGAAATCTTCACATGGTTTTAAAATGATTTTTAAAACATGTGGCTGATTGCTCAAGACTCTTTCCAGCCAGTTTGGTCGTACCACGTATTAAGATTTTTTTAAATATAGGTACCTGGAAATGAAATCTTCACATGGTTTTAAAATGATTTTTAAAACATGTGGCTGATTGCTCAAGATTCTTTCCAGCCAGTTTGGTCGTACCATCGTATTAAGATTTTTTAAATATAGGTACCTGGAAACGAAATCTTCACATGGTTTTAAAATGATTTTTAAAACATGTGGCTGATTGCTCAAGACTCTTTCCAGCCAGTTTGGTCGTACCACGTATTAAGATTTTTTAAATATAGGTACCTGGAAACGAAATCTTCACAAGGTTTTAAAATGATTTTTAAAACATGTGGCTGATTGCTCAAGATTCTTTCCAGCCAGTTTGGTCGTACCATCGTATTAAGATTTTCTAAATATAGGTACCTGGAAACGAAATCTTCACATGGTTTTAAAATGATTTTTAAAACATGTGGCTGATTGCTCAAGACTCTTTCCAGCCAGTTTGGTCGTACCACGTATTAAGATTTTTTTAAATATAGGTACCTGGAAACGAAATCTTCACAAGGTTTTAAAATGATTTTTAAAACATGTGGCTGATTGCTCAAGATTCTTTCCAGCCAGTTTGGTCGTACCATCGTATTAAGATTTTCTAAATATAGGTACCTGGAAACGAAATCTTCACATGCTTTTAAAATGATTTTTAAAACATGTGGCTGATTGCTCAAGACTCTTTCCAGCCAGTTTGGTCGTACCACGTATTAAGATTTTTTAAATATAGGTACCTGGAAACGAAATCTTCACAAGGTTTTAAAATGATTTTTAAAACATGTGGCTGATTGCTCAAGATTCTTTCCAGCCAGTTTGGTCGTACCATCGTATTAAGATTTTCTAAATATAGGTACCTGGAAACGAAATCTTCACATGCTTTTAAAATGATTTTTAAAACATGTGGCTGATTGCTCAAGATTCTTTCCAGCCAGTTTGGTCGTACCACCGTATTAAGATTTTTTAAATATAGGTTCTAGGATCTACTTTACACATTTTCAAGGTCTTCGTCTATTGGATGCAAAGGTTTTTAACAACATGGAATTACAGCACAACTTAAACTGGATGGGGCTCCTGGTCTCCCAGGACTGGATCCCCGAATAAGTTAGTACTATGAATAACATTTGTCAAAGTAGTACCTCGACCCATAGGAAAACACTTGTGTATTTTGATTAGAATCAGTTGCCAATTGTCTTTATCGACTCCGATCTACTCAACACATTTTCAAGGTTTTCATAATAGATAAACACTTGTGTTTTTTGATCTAAGTCAATGCAGACAACTGTGCAGGGAATTATTAGTTACCTTATTTATATCAATCCCACCAACAACGACGTATGCAATCACTACACACACACACACTCACACACGTTACCTACGAGTTCGACTACTTCCCATTTCAATGCTGACAAAAACAATTTTAATACGGGTTATTCCCAAACGCCTCCAATCTTTTGTTTGGAAAATATAAGAAGTTCAAACATTGATTCCTAGACTCCTCCAAAGACTATTATAAAAAATATTATTTAAATATTAGTATAGTAGCACGATAGCGCAGCGGCTAGCGCGTTCGGCTTGCGATCTTGTCCGCTAAGCAACTTTCGCAATGCTGAGTCGCTGGATGGGTGATCAAATTTAAAACATCTCGAGCTCCTCCGTGCTAAGGCGCGTTAAGCCGTTGGTCTCGGTTGTTGTCGTAAGATGATAGTCGCTAAAACCCATCAACCGCATTGGGCCAGCGTGGTGGGTTATGACCCATTATCCTCACGTGCTATTGTCCACGTGGGAGGTCTGTGCTCAGCAGTGGATCGTTTATAGGCTGATGTTGATGAAATATTAGTATAATTTTTTAGTTCTATTGTCCTCAGAGTAGCTAAAATTAGTATTTTCTGAAGTTGTCTGCGGAGTTTGAGATTAACCCGGTTACCATTTTTTTAATTACGGAGGAGAATGAAAATCGATTAACAAATTATTATATTCGTATTTTTTCTGTGGAGGACTTTGGGACAATTTCTTGGAGGAGAATGGGAATAACCTTTTAATATAAACAAAATTAAAAAGATAAAGCTAAGTTTATACTGTTTAATTGACAAACGCATTAAACATAAATTTTCATAATAACATAAACATCACGCCATATTCCCACAAGTGGGATAGACAGAGCAACAGGTAACAATTATGTCATGCTGAAGCCACGTTTAGCAACAAGTCATCAGATAGGATTTCCATAACAGTACCTTTTCATGGTTTAACTTATTAATGCAAATGTCTATTTTAATACGTACCCATTAAATATGGTTAGATTTATTTATTGTGGGAATAAGTCATCTTTTGTATTCATATACATAAACACAGAAGTTATAAAAATAGACTGCCTCACGGTAATCGAACCTGCGTCTCTCGATATCCGAGCGGTTAACTTTAAAGTTACCGAGACATTTGTCTAGTTTAGTACATCGAAAATAATTTTAGAGTGTGAGGAGCTCGATGGCGCAGTGGTGAACTCGATCAGCGATTGTGGTGGTTAAGCAACTCTCGTAAAGACCGATCATGAGATGGAATGTATTAATAAATTTCATGCTTAGTGAAAACAGTCCTAATGTTGCACATCCGGACAATCGCTGTCAGCGCTTTATCGAAAGGTTGCTGACCTTTTTTACACAGCAAATGTTAAAATATGTATGTTATACTTTACTTACGCTGCAACTTTTCACACTAATCGATAAACTATATAATTTGCTGAATATTAAAAAAACCAGAGGTTTTCAACATTGATTCAATTTTGTAAATACTTCATTGCTACTAATAAAACCTACATATTTATTTATATTACAATACTTGATTAAATACTTTTGCTTAAACGTAAACTCGTTAAAATATAACTCGTAAAATATAACTGGTAGTTAATGTAGTGGTTAGATACTTGACTATAACGCGAAAAAGGCTCAGTACAAGTTGAATGCTAGTAGCAGCATTTTGTTTGATGAATGCAAGCATTTATGTGTATATCGTATACGTAACTGATTGTAGTACAGAAGGTCAAACTATCGGCTAAACCTGTCTTACTTAGAATTGATGTGTTTTATAAGACCAATAAGTATTAAGTACCTATGTATTAAAGGTAAAAATAAAAAAAAAAGTATTTGGAATTAACAGTTTTTACATACGGTGTATGTAATCTTGAAATTAAAAACTAGCACTGATAGTTGTATACAAACAAATGAAAAAAATAAATTAAAAATAAATTAAAAAAAAGTTGATCACTCCTGCCTAGTAAAATAGCTTGTTAAACACTTTTCTCCAATAAATACCCGAAAAATGGTAGTCGTCGTATCAGTGCTTCCTAAGTCAGATTGACCACTAGTAGACACGCCAAGCCCAGTAGTTCGACCACTAGTCAGTGCTTCAGTACTCCGACGTCGCTCGCCCCGAGAATCATCCAGAAGATATACACCGAAATAATGTTCGTAAGTTTTGAATATTATTATTATTTTTTTATTAATATGTTGTGTCATGCATGGTCAGTCATCTGATGGGTGGTCGACCATTACCATCTCGAGTACCTATATGCTTCGGAAGGTATATCAAGCGGGTGATCCCAGCTGCATCTGCAACCGTTATCACCACCAAACCGCACTGGGTCTGCGTGGTGGGCTGTGGTCCGTTCTCTCTATGTGTAGAGAAGTCATTATAGAAGGTCTGTAGAGGAGCATTGACCTAGATCAGCAAATGTTATTATTAAATCATCCTAGCATTTACTATCATGTTGGGTCATGTCGAGTCATGTCAAATGTTAATATCGAGTCTCTAATATTTATTGTTATTTCAGGTCTGAAACCAAGCAAATTAAACGCTCTGCCAAGAAAAGCTGTGTGTCAACCAATTTGTTTGACTCGGACAACGAAAGCATAAGGTAATTTGCGTTGACTACTTTTAAAACTAAGTATTAAAAATGTGTCAACATATTGTATGTTTTCTTATTTGTATATCGGCGATATTAATAAGTAAAGTAATGTATGTTTTTTAATTACATTTCTTATCTTTCTAGCACTAAGAAAAAATGCCTGTACTCGTCGTCGTCGGTGCCTAAGACCTCAACGACGATTGCGAAAAAACAAGAAGCGTCCAGCTCCGCTTCAAACTGGCTAAATGATTCGGAGTCAGATGACGAAGTTTTGCCGCCACCACGCGAGACAAACCAGGTCAACGACAGCGTACTAACGCGACGTGTACCAGGCGGGGTAACGCGTCGGACTGCGAAGCTCAGCGGTGAACTGGTGGCGGAGCTGCGTCTCTACAACGCTGAGGAGGTGCACAGTCTCACCGGCTTTGAAAGGTGTGAAAAGGCAATAGTTTGGGTTCGACTACAAGGCGAAGCCGAGTCTCCTGAATTATTGACTATAAAAAAATTTGTTAAATTAGCCAAATCAAAATTTACTGAAGAGGGGGTATTCTTTAGTGATAAAAACAAAAAATAGTTACAGTCAGCTGGGTCCATTATAATTAGTTACACTCTCTTCGGAAAATTTTGACTTAAATGGTTTTACTTTTATATTGTGTGTTAGGTTTTAGATCATTTTATATGTAATATTACATTTTACTTAAAAACGACTTTAACCTCT
The DNA here is from genome assembly GCA_963082485.1 of Eudonia mercurella. NCBI lineage: Eukaryota > Metazoa > Arthropoda > Insecta > Lepidoptera > Crambidae > Eudonia > Eudonia mercurella. The sequence goes on along the minus strand of OY720031.1, from coordinate 13,287,730 downwards.
TGTAAATTTTTTAACACAGTGAAAAAATCATAATGGTTAAAACTATATTTTGTTCAACTTGCAACTTATCCGTTAAAAATAATTCTTTCTCTGCTCATTTAAAAAGTAATTTACACAAGAATAATAGTTCTGTCGTTGAGAGCGAAGGTATCGAAAAAGTTCATAGCGCTTTTCGCGGTCGCATAGCGTCGTACCGGATTCGATGCGAGGACGTCATCGGTGACGATGAAGAACGTATGCGTGTGTTTACTCCTGCTGAGTTTTTAACGCAATTACGCTCCCGCGTAAAACTTTTACTCTTAGCCCGAATTGAGGCTTATGCAAACCTTAAAGTAAATTTTGAATTGTTTTGTGAATTTTTTCTGCATAAGGATGATTCACTTTCAATTAAATCTTTTGCTACTGAAAACACTATCTTACATCAAAGTTATAATTTTGATGAAATGTACACAAACATTAGCCATAAAATTTGTAAAAAAGTTGAAGAATTTGAGGAAAAAGATAGTGGTTGGGCTTATTTACGAAGCTTGTATCTAGAAGTAAATATAAACAAATATAACCCGTTGAGAGCCTCGGGTTACTTACATTTACCTAGCGTCATAAAAAACAAACGTGCATGTATCAACATTAAAAATTCAGATGATTACTGCTTTTTGTGGTGTGTTATGGCAGCACTTTTTCCTGCAAAAAATAACGCACACCGAACGACAGCATATCCGCACTTTGAAAGTGTACTTAATGTCAAAAATATGACATTTCCAGTAGGGTTCGCGGATATAAGAATTTTTGAAAAGAATAATCCCGACATAAGTATTAATGTTTATGGCCTTAAAAATAACACTAAGGTTGTTGGACCTCTGTACAAATGTGAATTTCGAAAAGGACATCACGTCAACATGCTTTTTCTTGAAAATGGAAAACGCACACATTACTGTTTAATTAAAGATTTATCTAAATTACTTCGCAAGCAGTTAACTAAACATCATTCCAAAATATTTTTATGTGAGGATTGTATGATATTTTTTGACGACAATCTTAAACTCGAAGCTCACGTTTGCAGTGGTGTAGCAACAACGTTACCTAATCAGGGAACTCTAATACAATTTGAACATTATGAACGTATGCAAGACATGCCCTTCGTCTTATACGCAGACTTTGAATCTTTGTTAGAGCCAGTTGAATCAAATTCTGGAACAAGTTGCACAACGATTACGCAAAAGCATGTACCAGCTGCATTTGCTTACTATGTTGTATGCTCCTACGACAGCTCCCTTAATAAATATGTGTCTTATCGAGGACCTGACTGTGTGAAACATTTTTTTGATAACCTTCTATCTGATATTACTGTAATTTATAATATTTTACATTCATCGATCCCTATGTTCTTAACAGATGAAGATAGAACCAATTTTGTTCAAGCTAAAAATTGCTATCTTTGTAACAAAATATTATTTGACGACAAAGTAAAAGATCACTGCCATCTTACTGGGCGATATCGTGGTGCAGCTCATTCTTATTGTAATATTAAATATTGTTTGCCTAAGTTCGTTCCCATATTTTTTCATAATTTAGCTGGTTACGACAGTCATCTTTTCATACGACAGTTAGGAGAATTATCCGGTAGGATACAAGTGATTGCAAAAAATAAAGAAAATTACATATCGTTTACCAAATTTTTTCAAATCAATAACAAAGCTATCATGCCTGTTCGTTTTGTCGATTCTTTTAAATTTTTAGGCACAAGCCTAGAGAAGCTAGTTGCAAATTTAAATACAATTGATTTCAAACATCTGACATTTTTTTTTCCTTATCAGGAACATTTTAATTTACTTAGACGTAAAGGGGTTTATCCTTACGAATACGTCACTACTTGGAATTCTTATGATGAGGAAGAAATACCTCCTCTTAAATGTTTTTTTAGTAAATTGCATAATTGTAACATATCAAAAGCAGATTATGAACATGCAAAAAGAGTATGGCAAACCTTTGAATTACGGAGCCTTGGAGAATACACTGATTTATATCTTAAGTCAGATGTACTTTTACTAGCGGACGTCTTCGAAAGTTTTCGAAAAACTTGTAAGACGAATTATAAACTGGATCCTTCTTTTTACTTAACAGCACCTAGCCTGAGTTTTGACGCTATGCTATTAAAAACAGATGTTAAATTAGAATTAATAAATGACTTGGAAATATTAAGAATGATACAAAAAGGCATTCGCGGTGGTATATGTTTATGTTCTACAAGATATTCGAAAGCCAATAACAAGTATTTACAAACTTATGACCCCGCAAAAAGTGATAACTTCCTTGTTTATATTGATTGTAATAATCTTTATGGTTATGCTATGTGCGCTTATTTACCTCATTCAAATTTTAAGTTATTAAGTGAACTAGAAATTTCAAATATAGATTTTCAAAATATGCCTATTGACGGGGACATTGGTTATATACTCGAAGTAGACTTAGAATACCCTAATCATTTGCATAATTATCATAACGATTTTCCATTCTGTGCTCAAAAATTTGCTCCTCCAGGATCTAAAACTTCGAAATTGATACCAAATTTATACGATAAGTTTTTTTATGTCATTCATTTTTCCTACCTGAAAACATGCCTAAAACATGGTTTATTATTAAAAAAAATACACAGAGTAATTCAATTCAATCAGAGTCCATACCTAAAACAGTATATTGATATGAACACTGAGTTACGGAAAAAGGCAAAATCTATATTTGAACAGGATTTCTTCAAACTTTTAAACAATAGTATATTTGGTAAGACATTAGAAGATACTGAGAAAAGGGTTAGCGTGAAGTTGGTTAATAAGTGGAATGATGAAAAAAATATAACAAAGAAAAGTTTCGGTGCTGAGCAACTAATAGCTCGACCAAATTTCCATAGTGCTACAATTTTTACAGAAAATTTTATAGCTGTTCAAATGAAACCTGAGACAGTTACTTTAGACAAACCCATATACATTGGCTTTTCTGTATTAGAAATATCCAAAAGTCACATGTTTGATTTTCATTACTCTATTATGAAACCTTTTTATGGGGAAAAATTAAAGCTTTGTTATACGGATACTGACAGTTTTCTTTATTCAATAGAAAGCAAAGATTTTTATACAGATTTAAAGTTGAATTTCCTTAGATATTTCGATACTAGTAATTATCCATTAAATAACTGTTTCGGTATACCAAGTCTTAACAAAAAAGTCCCGGGTCTCTTCAAAGATGAACTAGGTGGAAATTTGATTTCTGAGTTTGTTGGTTTAAGATCAAAATTATACTGTATAAAAACAGTACAAGAGGAATTAAAAAAGGCTAAAGGTTTTAAAAAATGTGCATTTCGAAGATTACTATAATGTATTAGACAAAAATACTTTTTTAAGAAAGAAAAACATTATTTTTAAATCTTTAAAGCATGAAATATTTACCCAAGAACAGAACAAGATAGCTTTGTCAGGTAATGACGACAAACGCGTAATATTAAAAAATAAAATATCTACTATGTCTTGGGGTCACTGGGATTATATATTTTAACAACGATTGTTTTCACTGTGTTTTTAAATCTTATTATACTTAGAGCTTGAGAAATAAAAAAAATGTATTATTATTTATTATCATTACTAAGATTCATTGTTTGAATTAAAAATAATATGAACTTGTTATAAAGTATTGTAACCCGTATATCAATATACTTAAGTACTTAGATATAATCAATATTTTGATTAAAAAATGATAATTAATTATGTAGTTGCTTTTGCTCAGATTCATTGTTTGAATAGGAAATGTAACTAATATTATGAAATGTAATGTAAATTTACTGTACCTACCCAGCTGTTTTAATATACCTAATAAAATATAAAAGTAACAAACTAACTTGCATTTTTATTTAATTTAGTATATACATTATTATAATAAAACATTGACGGTAAATAAGTAAGAAAATTCTAACGCAAACAAGTTTGAACAAGTTAGTTTCAGAGTAGGTTGTGTAATACAACTCTTCTGACTATAAGGTAATATGAAACCTATTTAATACAAATCAGGTCACGTTATTGCTAAGTTAATCATTTTTTATTAATATCAATAATGTTTTTTTATTTTGCTAAATTGCAAATTACATGTTGTTGCAAAATCTTATAATTTTCGAGTAAGCAACCTACATTGTACCTACATACAAGTGTTGCTGTGTCATCATATACCTACATTAATATAAATGGGTTTCAAATTAGTTTTAATTTCAATTATCAAAGTGTAGGCGTCAGTAGTCCAGCTAGATAATATCAACATGGTAAGTAGTTTAGATAGTTTTATACGATTATAAAATAATTTTATTCTTACTGTGATTGTGTCGCTATTTGGTGAAAAGTGGACTATGTTAGTCTCTGACTAACCCTTCGAGGATAATTGTTGTGGTTATATGTATGTAATTAATTATTTTATTTTATTTCATTTTTTAGAATACTCAAGAGAACTCGTTGTCGTTCAGCATCAACAAGGAGGTCGTGCAATCGACATCTCCGACTTTTGAACAGAACGCTCAAGATATGCTCGAGGGATTTACAGAGGAGTATCCGAATTGGAGAGCAGATGAATTGCGATGCGATTCCCCGCTGTATAACAAGGTGATGAGAAATATCACAAAGAAGAGACCTCAAAAAAGAAGTTATCTGAAGCAACATCATTCTTACGTGATGAAAAGTTCGCTGATTCAAGGTCGTCGATTAATAAAGATTGAAGTGTTAGACTTGGAAAAAAATCATACTGATCCATTATTATGTGCGCAGTATGTGGTAACAGAGCATATTGACCCCATAATGGATCAAACAGAGGCTATCATTAGCAATATATCAAAAAAAGTTTGTGGATATAGTTATAGTTTTTAAGAAATTTTCAAATAAATATAATTTAATTGAATACTAAGATCGTTTCATTCAACCCTTTTTCCTTTAGTAAATAAAACAAAAAAATACTTAGACACATTTTATTGAGGAAAATACTGTATTACAATTATAAATCAAGTAACATTTAAAGTGTACCACTTTTTTAGACACAGAACATTTTTTAAAGCACACATTTTTTTATGATATTCACAATTAAATTTATTTACATCTACATGGTAATCACTATATAATTTTAAAAAGTTAGGACAACCTTTTTCTTCTAACTCCATTATTTCGCAATCTTGACATAGCTCGCGAACCCACATTCCTTTTTCCAATCCCTTTACTAATACCTTCTTACTGCTTAAATAAGAAACTATTATTCGTCTAAATTCGCGGTAATCAATGAATCCCTCGCTCCATTTGAGCCCGCGATTCCTTTCTAACCAACGGACTTGCTTCTTTTCTTCATCTGTTAGATTTTTAAAAGCATATGGTGGCTTAATTAAGAACGTCTGCGTATGATTTTTAGTTGCTATTGATAACTCTTTTACAATAAAATTATTTTTCAAATCCTTAAATCCTTGCATATCCACTATAATAGTTTCGTTATTCATGATAGCTTTTTCACAATGCTACTCAGCGGTTTGTATTCAAATATGCAATCGTTCAGTATAAGACAATATGCGGCGGTCTGATCAGGTATCTCTTGATCTGTTTCGAATTCTACTCTTACATCGATTGATCCCTTTAACATTTCTTGTTGGCGAAAACAGTCAATAGCAAATAAAGGAGCAATATCTTTAAAATCTTTTAAACTCAACAACGGTTCTGATCGACGTCCGTGATGATACTGTTGAAACCTTGCGTACTGTTCGTATATTAATAGAAACTTGTTGTCAGAGAAATTGATGTTAAGTCCTTCGTAGGGGTAATATGATGAATTTAAAAACACTCTTACGTCACGAACATTGCAATGGTCGAACTCCGCCATTGACATTCCAGCATTATGTTTTCGGTTTGTTTGTAAGGCAATAATAACAAATCGAGGTTTCTCTGTTTGCGATGAAGTTTTAATAGACCAAGTATGCTTACGTGTTTTGGGTAGTAACGGATATTCATACAAGTCCCAATTACGAAAGGCCAGTGTGATGGCCCGATCTTTTTCTAAATGTTTTAATAAATTAATTCTCTCTCGATCTGACACTTTAATATGCGGAACACGCCAAACGATTTTATCTATAGCTATATTTTCCACAATTTGTTCTTTGCTCAATTTTAATGCATTGACATTTGTGTTGCTTCTCAACAGTACTAACTCATGTTTACAGTTTATTAAAACTTTTTCATAATCTTCTGCAAATCCCAATATTTTATTTAATGGTATTGAGACAGAAAAAACTCCGCTTGTAACATTGGTTATTCCTGCAGGAGACCAACCCCAAACTTTTGCACTTTTGGATTCATTTTCATTCAGCGACAAATAAGACTTCATTGTCGTCGTGATACCTGCATTTTTTATTTTATCTATTTCTATTCCATTTAACTCATATCGAATATCTTGAAATAGAAATAACATTGGATTGTTTACAAAATGCACACTTGTTACCTTTTCTTTAGTGGTACTGTTATATACATCAGCTTTACCTTCAATATACAAAGTGCTGCGTGACGGCAACACATACAAATCTTGCTGATTGATTGGTATTCTTATTTCATCATTATTGTTGAAACTTGTTACATAAGGCTTATACGAATGATATTCAAAACTCTCGATACTGTTGTCGTATGATGTCGGCTGAGATATATTTAATATATTCATTTTAACAAGCCTACTAGCTTTAGGAAATCTTTATTATTTTTAGTAAGTTTCTTTTTTAATAAAAGCGGTGTTCTTTTATTAAATGCACCTTTGGAACTGACTTGAACACCTGATGGGGTAGGGTTTTTATTGAAATTTATCATTTTTTTCTAAAGTGCAAGTATAGTTGTACTTCTTCACCTCGTAAATTGATTTGCTTATTATGACCGTCTAGTAATCTAATATTAATCGCACTGATTGAATTTTGGTTGACTGGAAAATATATTAAGTTTTTGGGTATCTCAATAACTCGATAGCCTGGTGGCACGTTAGGTACAAATTCGTAAATTATATGGCTTGCTTTTCCATTCACGAATGATCCTCCAACTACGTCACATTCGATGCGCACGATAGTTGTAGATAAAATGCTGACTGGATACCGAGATTCGCAACTTATATTAGCCTTTATTGTTTCCCTAGCAAAACCTAAAATTTTACCGATGGAATTACTTTTCTCAAAGTGAACATCTTCTGAACAGAATATTTTGGTTTTGAGTGTATTATTATTACAACTCAATTTTAATGCAGTATTCTTGACATTGCCTTTTAAAAAATCACAAATGTCTTGAAGTTCATATGATCCTTCTGGAATTTCAATGACCTCATTATTACCATAGTAAAACTTATTATTTCTTTCGTCTATATTAGGAATAGAATTAAATGTAGAAAAGTACAGAAGTCCACACTCATATTCTCCACGTAATTCTAAAGTAGGTGAGTAGTTTGTTACGAGGGAGGCTCCCTGCCCAGTTATGGATACAGTGAAAGACATAATTATACTGTCAAGTTATTTTAATTTTAACCTTTATATAAATGATTTTTCCAATACTTACTTAAAAATAATAAACAAAGATGACCGCAGTTCGTAGTGCCAAAAGTTTGATACTGTTTGTAATTATAATTTATGTGTATATCTTTCAAATACTTTATTAATTCTAACGGAGGTTTTAAGTTACCAAAACTGTTAAAATATTCACAGTATTCATTTTGCTTGACATAGGCTACCCAGTGAGTTCCCGGATTTCTGGAACTATCTAAATTTAGAATAGCACATTCAATTTTTCTTGGTTTTGATGGTAACGTATCTCGCATAAAAACGCCACGAAAATATGGAATATGAACTGAGTGCTTTAATATATCTAGATTAGTAAGTGCTCGTTTGGGTAACCGTTTAATTAGTTTTTTGGAGGTTGTAAGTACAAGCCCGCTCCTTTTTTGTGAGACTTCAAATACAATCCTTTCCCAAGTGCAACGGCTTCCATCATCTTGTTATGACGTTCAGATTCTTGAAGATTTTTTTGAGCAACCTTGTAATCGTTAACAGCCTTTGTTATACCTGCAGCACCTCCAGCGAGTGAACCAAGAGCTGATAAACCAGCAAAGATTGGTATGAGGGGTAACAACCCACCAGTTTTCGGAACAGGAATGCAGCGTGGGAAGCGTATTCCTTTTATATTAGAAAACACTTTTTTTGCAGCTGCATGCGCATATTTTATAGTCGTGCGGTTGTCATTACATTTTAATTTTTTCATTTGCTTTTGAATTTTTTTAACACCTTTCATGAATGACCGTACTCCTGCTCCGGCTTTAAGCTTTGTTTTCATTGCATTTTTTACTATCCATGATGCAATCTTTTCTCCTTTCCCAGCATCTTTCGATTTCAATCTTTTCTTTGCCATATTTAAAAGTTCTAAATCGGCGTTATGTCTAACGTTCCAATCTTTATTATTGTAAGCGATATCGTGGTACATGCAAGCTTCATCCAATTTATTTATACCTCGTTCGCCCCTGAGTAATCTTCTCTTAAGTTTTGTGCCTGGACCACAAAATTGATATCCAGGTAAATGTAACTCAAACGGAATGTTATTTATTAAGTTGTTAATAATACCACTTCCTTCCGTCATCGATGATTATAAAGTGAGCGTATAAATAATAATGCTTAGTTTATATTAAAACACCAATGAATTTTTATCAACCCAACTGTTTTCACCATCACTGAGACCTAACCATTTGACAAAGAGTTTGTTTCCTTTTCTTTTTAAAACCTTTTCGATAAGATAAATATCTGGAAATTTGGTTCTGTAATTCATGCTCGTAAAAAGATCCTAAAATTCTCTGTTTATGTTTGTCTTCCAAGTGATAAGTAACTGGGTTTGTATGATTGACTTTAATAACATAAAATATTTCTGTTGACCAGTTTGGAGTATAACCTTTGTAGAAATCCCCTTTGTATTTACTTATCCGGACTTGATCCCCAAGATGGAACTTAAATTTTTGATGTTTTCTGGTAATTTGTGATTTAATAATGTTAGACCTAACAATCAACTGGTTTTCTTTGCTAACATCAATAGGCCTAAGTTTTGTTACACGGTGAATAGTATTATTGTAGCATAGTACAACGTCTTCCAAATTTTTTTGTATCCATTGATATTTACCGCAGATGCTAAATAATTTGTAAAGATGACTTTTTAGAGTTCTTATTACTCTTTCAACAATTGCAGCTTTTTTTACAGAGTAAGTGGAGTAATGATTTATGTTATATTTTATCGTCAATTGTTTAAAATTTTCATTGTAAAATTCTTTGCCTAAATCTGTTTGTAAATTTTTGGGCTTTCGAGATGAAGTGGTTAATATATTTTGCATTGCATTTGTAACGCAACTTTTATTCTTTGACTTCAAAGGATTAACCCACACATATTTTGATAAAGTATCAATTACGACTAAAACATATTTATATCCTTTATTAAACTGTGAGTACTTTTGAAAATCCATAAGGTCTGCTTGCCATAAATCATCTATTCTTTTTATAATTGTACTTCGACGTGGAAAATTTCTTCTCGCCGCTCTGTGAAGTTCGTCTACAATTTCTTTCTTACTCATTTTTGTTTGGCTTGAATCATACGGTCTATTTCTATTTTTGAGTAAAACATAGAAGATAAACGGTCTGTTCTCGCTGATTCCAAGTTCTTTAAATAAATTAATACACGACTATTTACTTGGCTTATTTCGTTTCTCAGCTCTTGAACTGTTTTATCCAAATATGCTTTATTTACAGCTTCATCGTCCTTGTCTGGAGACGACAAGCCTTTTAGTTTGGATGATTTTAAATCGTATTCTCCCGTTTCAGACTTCTGTAACGTATCGTTATAGATATCAATATGTTCAGATAATCGTAAACGTTTATGAACGTGATGACCGAATTTATCTATATTCATTGCGGTCCCGATGCTTTGTTTACTGTAAGTATACTGCACAAATTTCCCGATGCTATTTGTTTTTATTCTTTGTTTATGATACCGGCTTCGTGAAGTTCCTCGATGATTGCAATAATTTCATTATCTAACCCAGTGTTACCAGCATCTCGTGATGCGAACAGTAATTGCAGTCGTTTTACTAACTCGTTAGGATCATCCCAGTAAACTAAATCTGTATTTCTTTTTACTTTTTTTACAAGTTCAATACCTTTTCCTCGAGGAATACTCACTGTACTAGTGGTTGGTTTTCTAGAGATTTTGAATAATGGCTTTATAATATTCATGTATTTAAATCCCTTGTTGCTATTTATTGGTTTAGATGGATCATAATTACGTCTGTGTGCATTAGTATCGATAAGTAGTAGTTTATAGTTTTCAAGGTCGTTATCTGTGATATCATCTAGATTTGGTTTCTTTTTATACAATAGTTCTTTTAAACCGAGAGTTTTTCTCAAATTATGATTTCCAATTATTAGAGTGGTGCCGTCATCATAAACGCGACTTTTTCCAAGCATAAGTTTTCCTTGTTCATTTCTTATTCCAAAAGGTATAGCACTAAATACTTCAGATGATGTAGACCATGATAAAGATTGACTTTTAACGTTTGGCGATGATTGTAGCGATTTGAACGAACCTTCACTCACATCATGGTCTTGAGTAGGTGATACAGTAAGGGTTTTGTCGGTTGTTCGGAATTGTTCATGATTTTCTTCCTCATCTTCGCTACTTAGTTCGTTAAATTCTTCAATAGACGAATACGACGCTTCGCTTTCATTATTCTTTATTTTTTTAAATACGGGGTTATAAACAGTCTCTTTGTCATGGTGCTTTTCATCATTTTTATTTGCTATCATATTAAGAGGGTCAACTATGGGTTTAAATATTGTTTCTAACGTATTATTTCTTGTATTTTTTGCATCCTTTATCATGTCAAACTTTCTTTTAACAGCTGATGCTGATTTAATGATTTGTCTCTTTAGATCTCTTTCCATTTTATTGGGTTTCCTTTCACCTCCAAATCTCATGTGGAAATGATTTATAAATATTATAACATCCGTATATGTAATTATTAATCTACGACTATAAATGTATCAAACGTCATTCTATAGCATCCTTTATTTCGCTCACAATCCTTATTTATGACAATATAATTGTATGGTGTTTTCCAAACAGTTGAACACATTTCACGGAATTGAAGCCATGACATATCAGACCCTACATGCTCATCATAAACATGTTTTAAATTTACGTCGTCTTGTTTAAACAATATAATCATGTTAGAATTGTCTCTTACGAGTTGTTTAGGTATTTTGGTGTAAGTTTGATTGATATAAAAACAATCAATATTCCTATGACGCCCCATAGCAAAATAGTTACGGATGTTGTTTTGATTTTCACAAGCAACATCATCGAAAATAATAATGGAATCCGGTGACGCTTCGTGAGGGTTCAATATTTCGCTATTATGATTATATTTGTGAAATGATGTACCTGGAACCAATTCTAAAACTTTTTCGAGATAAATGTATTTAGGTTGATACAAAGATTTTGAATACACGTACAGGTTTCGAAATCGTGGACCATCTTTATGTAATAATAAACTTATTACTATGTTGGTTTTCCCGCAATTAGATGGACCGCAAACAATACAACGAATTGTATTTGGCAATAACTTTCCATGTCGACTTGCCCCTGTCAATGAAGTTGGACAAATACATTCCAATTTTAACGATTCTTTTTGTTTTAAGAATTTCATTATATTTTATGATTAAAAATTAAATTTGACTGCAGTGTTAAAAGGATTTTTCAGAAATGACTACATAAAATGGTTGCTACGCTTAAATAACGGAAAAGCTAATAATCCATATCGATTATTGGGCGTTCTAATTCACTTTTTCGAGAGAGCGAACGAAGTGAGCGAACGATTAAGAAAAAGTGAAGTAGAATGCCCAATAATCACCTACTTATTTTGCCTTGCAGTATGCGCTGTAGGAGACTGTACTTATTGATGCGCATAATGTGACCGAAATACTGCTGCTTCCTCCGTGTTATAGTTTCTTCGTATTCGTCAGGTTTTTTTCTACATATCGTAAAACCGACAAAAAGTTCCTGATTGGTCCATCGTTATTATAAGATGGTAGTCGTTGAATGGTACATACACCCTCCCACAAGACCATTTTGGGTCAGCATTATGGGTTATGACCAGAGGTTGGAATTAGGTAGAGTTATTTATGTACTTGAATCAAAATGTTGATATTAATATGGATCTTCCCGGGATTTCTAATGGACAATTTCGTATGGCCAACAATATTACAAATAAATAATAATAAAAACCTCAGAGATAGATAAGACAAAAACTAAGATAATTAATATACAATTTTTATTAGTATTTACATTAGTTCACAATACAAATTATTAGTAGTCTTAAGCAAATTCTCATACTTATACTTCGCCTTTTTAATAAATACGAAAATACTTTTGCTTCTAGCCTAGACTCATGAGGTGAAAATTTAGGTTAAAAATTAATCTTGGGATTTGACGCATATCCACTTTATTCTTTCGCTGTATGAAATCAGTGTAAGTACTTAAATAACTCTACCTAATTCCGACCTCTGGTTATGACCCGAACCATACCCGAACTTATCAAGTCCGTGTAGGAAGTCCTAAACCTAGCAGTGAAACGTCCATTGGCTGATGATAAAGTTACTAGACACTGCATCACAATTCTATACGCTTGTAAGCCAAAAAATTTAATAAGGATGTCATATATTTTTTATTAACGTGTAGCGATATTTTTACAGCGCAATATGTGCACGGAAATTGCTTGAATGTGTTTTATTTTTCAAACTTTATTGCAAGGATGACTTATTAATATGCTATGTTATTCATAGCTGTGTAAAGCGTGTAAAGGTGTACCAGCATTGTAAGTTATGACTACGAGTATAACAGCACTTAAAGTCTCTGTCCATAGTAAAAGCTACCTCTTGAAGTAGTTGCGAAATTCTACTGCCTTAAATTGTTTAAAGTAATAAAAGAGATATTTGAAGCGTTGTAGTCCAAACTATTGAGAAACTTTTTGGTAAACATTATTTTTAGCGATTCGCATTAGCCATTCAGAGGTTTGGAGTGGCTACTACTGACTTAAAATACTTTATTGGAAACTTCCTCTATTTCAGGCAAAACGAAACTTGAACTGTATGTTCAGCCCCAACTGAAGTTTATGTTTCAATATTCAATAACTCATTTGCATTTCCCGTGTACAAAAGGGTCTAAAAGCGCACTGTAATTCTATATTATAATTATCGTAAAAAAAGTTTAATACCCTTTTCTAAACACATTACATGCATCGAGTAGTGTGAGATTTGGTAAGGTTAAAGTTCATATGGAGAAGAGCGTGCAGAAAGAAAAAATTTGTGTAAAACAAATCTCTTTGTTTTGGCACAAACAGTCATTACAATAAAAAAAAACATATAGCGATATTACACAGATTACAAAAAATGAGTGCCGAAAACATAACAGTTTTTAAATACATTTAAAGCTTGTTTTTTTAACATTGCTAAGGTTCATACTCTGTAAAAAATAGTGGAGTAATGTTAAATTCAATGTTTGTTTTGGGAGTGATTTCGTAGAAAAGGGACGGAAGTACGTAACAGTGTGATCCGTAACAGCCACCAGTGATTGACACTTAAAGCCTAATGTCCGTTGTAGGTAGTAATAATTATGCGAGTGATTTCCTAGAAATGTGATCGTAACAGTGTGATACTGCCGCACAATTTATGAACGCATTATGTACAACTTACTGTGTTTGTGATTATGATATTTGAGGTGCTGCCGTTACGATCTATTTTCTATAAACTGTTCACATGTTCTTTATTGAGTTCATAAATTGCGCGGCAGATAGGATGTGTCAGTGTGACATGTCTTCTAATGTATTTACTGCATTCTCTTTATGATTTGAAAAAAAATATACGGAGTCGCAAGCGCGCATTTAAAATCTATACATATATATAAAAATCAATTGCTGTTCGTTAGTCTCGCTAACAACTCGAGAATGGCTGAACCGATGTGGCTAATTTTGATTTTGAAATATTTGTGGAAGTTCAGTGAAGGTTTAAACGGTGAGAAACATAAATAATAAGTAATGGAAAATACTGAAAACGACAATTTAATTTTCCAACTGACAAAGCGGTACTGCGGTACGAAGTCCGTTGGGTCAACAAAATGTTCCTAGCTGTGAAACATTTGATGTCTTTTGTCACTTATTTTTAGGTAAAATATTTATAGGTGCGTTCAAAAATGTGTCTGTTTCATAGCTGTAGTATGAGGTCCGATCTCTTTGGTATTTTTTGTTGGAATACAAAACAGTTCTGTTTCAGAAATAAAAAAGTGTAAAAGTGTCAGTTGGTTGTCGTAAAAAGAAAATCTGTACTGACTTCTTGGCGGGAAAGTGAAGAGTCATGTCTGCGGTCTTGTTTTATTTTCTAAAATTTGTGTTATGTCGAATATTAATGTGAAATAATGGTGGATTATTAACCGTTAAGTGTTCGTGAGTGTGCATGGGTGTTGGCAAATGAAACAAAACAGTGCAACATCACTTTTCAAAATCTCTCAAGAAGTCCGCCCGAGGACTTAGTAAAGCCCCACATCTTTACTGAGATACTCGAGGGGTTGGGTATATCATTTCTCACTTCTCATTTCTATTATCATTCATCATCATTTTATAGGATTATAATACTAATGAAATTAAGAAACTAAAGACATGGCAGCATGGTCTATGACCTTAGCCGGTTCCTCAGGGAACGAACTACATTTAAAAAAAAATAAAAATCTGTACTTATAAAATGCTTTGTCCTGAATGACTGACTGACGGATCAACGCACAGCCTAAACCGCCCGCTGATCGTAGAGACCTGAAACTTGCAGGTTGTGTGTGTTCTTTGTATCGCGTAGGCATCCGATAAGAAAGGATTTTCCGAAATTCTACCCCTAAGGGGATGAAAAAGGGGGGCACAGTTTGTATGGGACAATGTGATTCCTCGGTCCAATCTACTTCAAATTTTGCATAATCCTTTTTTAACAGAATTGATGGAAGACGTGTTTCGTATTTTATTGAAATTCATCCCCTAACGGGGTTAAAAAGGGGTAGAAAGTTATTTTGGCGGTGATTTGCTTCGAAGTTAATATCAATACTCTTTTTGATTTAAATTACATTTTATTTTGACACATGTTTGAAAATTCAATCCGATTTTATTAAAAAAAGATTGAATCAATATATAAAAAAAAGATTGATTTCGCTGTTAGGCTCAAAAATTTTTAGGAGAGAGTTTGTTGTTATCTGTAAACGGCCTTCACAGCGTCACCGGATTTTTTTGGGGGCGGCAAAAAAACTTAAAGGGTTCCTCAAGCCACACTGCTTGATCACGATCAAAACAACGTCAGAAGGTTTCTAGAGGGAATAGCATCACAAAAGCGTGCGCCCGCACTCTACTAGATGCTTCGAGTAGTTTGGATAGGATTGGAATGGCCTTTACAGGGTTACAATAGTGGTGTACGGTACGTTATAACTAGATGTGTGTCTAAATCAGAGTTTATACCCTTACTATCCTAACTAATAGTAACCTAACTTAATATGCAAAAGTGAGTTTGTTTGTTATTAGTTACGCTTTCACGCGTAGGTATCCTAATATTCAACCGATCATCATAAAATTTTGTACAAATATTCCCAAGAGTATAATCAAAGACTTATTATTAAAAAAGTGATTTTGTTTGTTTGTTTGTTTGTGTGATACCCTTTCACGCGTAAACTATTTAACGATTTGTTTTTTTTGTTGTCATAGAAACTGTCAAAGCGGTACGAAGTCCGCCGGGTTAGCTAGTCGATAATAAAAACAAGACATATTATTATTTTAAGTGACATATTGTGTCATCATTTTCATATGTCAAATGTCTTCTAATGAGTATTTACTGCATTCTTTTTATGATTTGTAAAAAAATATACGTAATTGTTAATTCTTTATTCTATTTTCTATTGTAATATTGATTTCAAAAGATGAGATGTCAAATGTTACACATCATATGCGACTACTGTAAGGCTCGTTCGTTTTTTATTTTTAATATTTCACGGTTCTGAAAACGAATCCTTGAGTTGGTATATTAAACTATGCATAAATGACTACATTAATGGTAGGGGTAATAATATGAGCTATGCCTCCCTTTAGTATATAACATTACATTTGCATAGTCAATAGTTATTACTATTACATATAGAGCGTTGAAGACACATCCCTTGCCATTTCCGCCGGGAATGGGGTGACGAACAAAGCAATCAGCGGATACTGAGCGCAAACCTAATCCGATGACGTCACAAATGTGGATATTAGTCACTGTACGCCAATTGAGCTTGGCAAATTAATCTGTTTATCAGTAACTATGTCAGCGATATAAGTAGCGATTGCGCTCACTACTTGGCGCTACTCAAAATAAACTAGTTACAGTAATTACTAATAAGTATCTAGAATGTCACAGTCACACACAGCACTAATATATCAATGGCGGTCGGTTCGTACACGACCGACTCAACCAATCACAATCTACGTTATGTTAAAATAAAATAAATAAATATTTCCCACACTCACACCAATTATCTAGCCCCAAGAAAAGCTTCCTTAAGAAACTCGTTATATGGTTAACTAGACAACGGATAAACATACTTAATATACTTAAATACATACTTATTATACATAGGAAACACCCAGACCCGAAACAATATAGAAAAACAGGTATTTCTAAATTCATCCGACCGGGGATCGAACCCGGGACCTCAGAGATAGCGACACCATGAAAACCGGTGTGCAAGCCACTCGACCAAGGAGGTCGTCCTAATAATCCTAATACCAAGGAGGTATGTTACAAACCGTTTGTGATACCTCAGAAATATTTGTGCTGTGACATTCTAGATCACATTCGAAATTACACTTTGTTACTAGATTATTTTGAGTAGGGTTATTGCTCTAGGTTTGTTATAGTTTAACCGCCTCCGTGGTCAAGTGGTTAAGACCACCGGTATAGATCCAGAGGTCCCGGGGTCGATTCCCAGCGGGGGGTACATGTTTGTGTACACCTGGCTAGCTGCCACCATCTTATCTAAATATGCCGCCGTAACATTAATGTTTGCAGCATTGTTGTGTTCCGGCAGCTAGAGATAAGTCAGCCAGTGCCTCGGTAGTTGATGATAACGGGTGAAGTGCGCTTCCATCATTGTCGTTTATCATCACGTAATATAAAGTGAGATGAAGGCACTGCGCTTACCCGTAAGTTTTATAAAAAAAATGTGTGGTATGAATTATATTACGATATAATTAACGGAGTAAAACGAATCTTAGCCAGTAGTTACGGGGCGTAGCCGTAGTGCTTGGCCTTATAACCATCCTGGGTTCAATAAAAATTCAAAATTCAAAATTATTTTTTCAGTTTAGGTTACAAGTTGCTCTTGTGAATGTCACTATGCCATCGGTTCGTAAGTCTACTCTGGGCGAGAGATCTTATACTGAGAAGAACCGGCAAAAAACTCAACAAGTGTCCAGCTCTTTTCTCCCTTTTAGCGGCAAAAATATTGGAAAATGCCCATCATAGCAGGACACTTTCCATTACAAATAAACACAAAAAATATATACTACTCAAAAGAAAATAAGGGCCACTTACATATTTCTGTTTTTGAGTAAATTTTTAGATGTAAACTAATTAATAAGTGACTAATGGCCGGTTTCTGAGGATGTCAGTTAAGTTTTCGATAACTATTGAACAGTTAAAGTTATGTAGACTTTAAACTAAGTTTAAACGTCACTGCGTTTCTGAATGCGCTGCGAATGATTCGATAACTATGTAACCGATAACTAGTTCCTAAATCTGTCGATAGATGGAGTTTTTGAGACTAACGATTTTAAAGTTGTTTTATTTAATTGAATTCGTTAATAAATCTAGTTGTATTTAGGGTAATAATTTATTTCTTTTTTAAATAAGTAACTAAATACTATTTTCTTTAAAAAATATGAAAAATTAGTAAATTTGTCGTTTATTAGAGGCTGTATGAACGATACTTTTGCCAAATCTATGAGAAACATTAACGTCAAACACAGTCCAATCCAAACTTAATATTATTTCATTGTTGTCGCTTCGCGTAACTACTAAAAATATTATTATTCTTTACGACTACTTACAATCATCAGATAAAAATTATAATGGAATCTGGAAAACGCAGCAGAAATTTTACGGAAAGAGAGAAGATGCTTCTCATAGAAGTAGCAAAAGAATTTGTGTCTATAATCGACAATAAGAAGACTGACGGGACCACAGTAGACGCTAAGAAAAATGCATGGTTGGCTCTGACAAATAAGTTTAATGCAGTCTCGGAGACTGGAGTAAGATCTGAGAAACAGTTGCATGCTCTTTATGATAATTTGAAGAAAAAAGCAAGAAAAAATATAAGTGATGACAAGGTAGGTTGTCTTTATTCGGTGTATTCCTAATGTGTAATGATGAAGTCTTGTGATCATATGTGTAAGGCTGTAAGCTGTAACAGTAGTGTACAGCTGATTTTATTGTTTCACCTTAACAAATTAGCGCAGCTTCTCCTCGGCTTCATTGTCAGCTCGTAGACACAATAGAAATTCAATTGTTATAATCTTAATCTTAACAGACAAAAGGTTATTATCATTATTATTGTTATTCAATAACACCAGATCAGTATATTAATATACTTATCTAATATATTTTTGTCAAAATTTTGTTTCAGTCCGAAATGTACAAAACAGGAGGAGGTACATTTTATCCTAAGACAACAACAGTTGATGAAAAAGTTGTGGCCTTATTGACTCCACAGTTCCAGCCATTAATAAACGAATTTGACTCATCAGCACCTTATTATGCCTTAGGTAAGTCCAAAGTGATTTATAATAGAGTACCATAATATACAAGAGCTTAAAGCGGCGATGGGTTCACCACCTGTCACGCTAAGCACATGTGCAGTTGTTGTTTAGTGAAAAGTGTTGTTTAGTGTGGTCCACAGACCATGGCAGTCTTCAACTAACCGTTTCGGGATAACAGTTGTGACAGTATATATATATGTTAAAGCATTAGAAACATACAACCATATTTATTTATTTAATTCAATTATATTTATTTATTACAGATACGCAAGAAAATATAGTAGTAACACAAGCAGTAGGAACTTCAGAACAATTCTTCTCAATACTGGATGCCGAAGAAGATTCTGTGCCTGAACTCCAATCAGTGTCAGTATCAGAAAATAACTCTTCAAAAAGAGGCGAATCTTCCAAGAGACCACATTCGCCACAACTAAAGAGCATAGAAAACACTCCGAAATTACACGCAAAGAGAAGTTTAACTGAAACAAAAAAAAGGAATATTATTAACCTTAGTGATTCTATAATAAAAAGAAAATACCAGAAGCAAGAGAATGAAGATAAGATAACAGCGAAAAGGTTAGAAATATTGGAGCTACAACAACAGCAAGAACTACTAAAAATAGAAAAAAGTAAAATATTATTTGATTTAGATATTGAATTAAAAAAAACACTTTTAGAAACTGCAAAAATAGTTTTAGAATTTAAAAGAAAGAATTTTCATTTGTGATTCTCCAATTATATGTATTTGTGTAGTTTGTGTGTTTGTGTGTGTGTGCGTTTAAGTTTTTGTCTTTACAATTTAAAATGTAAATAACATGAAATAAAAATAGTTTACTAAATATGTAGATGTTGTTGTTTATTTTGTGTTCCTATAAATGCGTATTATATTTAATGAGGACTTATGTATACCAACCTAAAATATTGTTCCAACAATAACCGTCGAAAATGGTTTCCTTCTGAAGAAACAGGTTGCTCACTCAAGCCCGTACCAATATTTTCTTCAAAATCAGAATCAATTGTCATTGAATCATGTTGCTGTAGAGCTATATTGTGTAACACTGCTGTCGCAACAATTACAGCTAAAGTGTGTTCCAGTTTCAGTCGCAGTTTTTGAGACAGGCATGCAAATCTTCTTTTCCATACTCCAAAAGTCCTTTCCACTGTATTTCTTGTTTTAATTTGAGCTTCGTTATAACGTCTTTCTGCATTTGTATTTGGATTTAGAAATGGGGTCATTATGTACCTTCCACAAGGATAGGCACTGTCTCCCAGGAGGTGACCATCAATTTCATTGTTGTCCAGCCGTGCTCGCAGAAAAGAGTTATGGTACACAGTACTGTCGTGTGTTGATCCATGCCAGCGAGCATCTAGGTCTCGAATTTGTAACTTTGCATCACACACAACTTGTACATTAATAGAAAAATAACCTTTTCTATTTCTAAATAGTTCTCCCTGATCACCTTCAGGAGATTGAATTGGTATGTGCGTGCCATCTATACAACCAATTACATTTGGAAATCCAGCAATATTAAAAAACTGTGTCTTTACCTCCCTCAAATCTTCAAAATTCGGCAAAGTTTTATAATTTTCAGCAAGCTTTGCTATTTCTCTGCTGACTTTGTACACCACCTTGGACACACAAGTTTTGTGAACATTAATATCATCACCAATTAGTACTTGAAAAGTACCTGTAGCATAAAATCGTAATGCTATGAAAATTTGTTCCAACACAGACAATGTATATTTGCGCTGTGTGATATGAGCTAGAGCAGGTCTAATTATATCGCTTAAGTGTATCACAGTACTCTTATCAAAGCGATATCTCAACTTAAATTCTTCATCTGAAAACATTTCGAAAGGATTTCTTCTTTGTCTTAAATATCTGGGTACTGAGATATTAGAAATAAACTCCATTACTTCTAAATCAGACTCGGATGAGCTACTCGTATTCATTGTCTTTTATGTAAAATTATTTTAATACTTTTGTACTTGATCTACACTGAACACTGATATTAATAAAGAACACGTAAAATTAAAACCGAATAACCTCCAAGTGAAACGTCAAATAAAGTTATGGAACCGATAAACGGCGAATATTGGCCAGCTAAGTTGATCTAAGTTTAAACGAAGTTTAACTAACCATGTGTTGTTCAGAAACGCACATCTTGGAGTTATCGAACCAATAGCGTTATCGAACCGATAAACTGCCGTTAAAATGACCTCAGAAACCGGGCATAATTAATGATGTCCGGCCTCCTTCAGTATCCAACCTCTTTAATGCTGGTGTTTAAGTCTTACAGCTGGCCAGAAATTGAAGCAAATAAAAAAAAACGAGTTTCAGGTCAAATTCCTTTCAAATGGAATCACAATTTTATTCTGTTAAAAAACTATTTCTGTCCATCTTTTGCTTCTTTTAACATCTTTTGTTAATAATGCCACGTCATCGAAGGCATATGGATACCATTACGCCACCAGAGCCGTTACATTGATTGCTGAAGGTCATTCACAGCGGTCTGTAGCTTTTTCGTTGGGTTTCTCTCGCCGAGCCATCCAAAATGTGTGGGATCGGTTCTAAGAGACTGGCAGTGTTGCAAGAAGGCCTGGATCGGGCAGGGTGCGAGTGACTACGGCACAAGAGGATCGCTACATCCGATTGAGTGCCCGTCGAGAGCGCTCTGTGACGGCACGTAAGTTACAAAATCGCCCACGGTTGACAACGGAGACACGTGTTAGTGACCAAACGATACGTAATCGACTGCATGAAGACCAGCAAAGGTCCAGACGCCGAGTAGTACGAATTCCTTTATCTAGGGTTCAACGTAGAAATCGTTTAAGTTTTTGCCGCGAACATTCAGATTGGAGCATGAATCAATGGGGTATGGTGCTCTTCACAGATGAGTGTAAAGTGAAGCTTTGTAGTGATGATCGGCGGATTAGAGTATGGAGACGACAGGGTGAGAGATTTTCCGATGTCTGCATCAAGGAAATTGACCGCTTTGGAGGTCCTAGTGTGATGGTTTGGGCTGGGATTAGCTTACAAGACAAAACTGAGCTGGTTTTCTTAAATCAAGGCACAGTAACTGCACAACGGTACATCGATGAAGTCATCAGGCCTTATGTGATTCCATTCTCACAGAGAGTGGGGCCAGGGTTCTGGTTAATGCATGACAATGCCCGCCCACACACAGCTCGGGCCACTCAGACTGTACTGGATGACTCCCATATTCGTGTCCTACCATGGCCAGCGTATAGTCCGGATTTAAATCCAATAGAGCATATGTGGGACCAATTAAAACGAAGGGTTACGGAGCATGAGCAAGAGGTTCACAACCAGCAACAGCTTATGGATGCTCTGACACGTGCGTGGAAAGAGATACCTGATGAAAACATCAGAAACTTAATCGAGAGTATGCATTCAAGGCTCCAGGAATGTGAAAACAGGAGAGGAGGACACACCCGTTACTAAACCATTAAAAAAAACAGCTTGTGTCAGTTTTTGTTTTGTTTTGCAAAGAGTTTCTGTTTAGTTTTTGCTGTTGACAATGGATTAATTTCATATTAATTGAAATAAGTGAAACAATTGACTACACAATTAAATGGTAATTAGCATAAGTTAAAACAAAAGCTTTGTTACATGTTATTTTAACAAATATACATTACTGTTTACTATATTTTTCACGTAGCAATCAAAATACTTAGTGGCCCCTATTTTCTTTTGAGTAGTATATAAGACAACCACAACATTAAAAAGAAAACAAAATACAAAATATAAGTTAAGAAATTTACATCAGGTAAAAGTTTCAATTTCCACAATGTCATATAGTACCACTTCAGTTCTAAATACAGTCAAAAATTGTTTAAGAAAAACAAAGTCAAATTATAGTGAATAATACTAAAAATAAAAATAATTCATACCCAAGTCGGGCAAAGTATGCTTAGGATTTTTCGATGAAAAGCTCGGTTTTGTGATCATTAACCTATTTTTGGCTAGCGTGGCGTTTGACCAATGCCCGTCGTCAGTAAAAGCGATTTCAATGATGGTGGCGTTTGCCCAGCAGTGAGACAGTATATAGGCTACTTATTTAAATAATTAACGGTGTATACCTTTTTGTATACCTTTCTGAAATTCCTGTATGCAAATGTGCGTAGCATAATGAAACCAGGCAAACTAGATGAACTAAAATGTGTTATTCAATCGATGAAATTCACTCTTCACATAGTTATTTTGACGGAAACATGGATTAAGAACAATGATGACGCAAAGATAATCCAAATACCAGGATATTATCACTATTATAATTATAGAAACAACACAAGAGGTGGTGGAGTCTCAATCTTTGTGCACGACAGCTTAACCCATAACCTAATTGAAGATGAATGTCAAAGTGATAATCACTACTTATTAGTTCACGTCGATAAGTTTTCATTGGACATTGGTGCAGTATACAGGAAACCTGAGTCGACAAACTTAAATGACTTTTTTGATAAATATTCGGCCAAATTACATAAAATCAAAAGAGGTATAATCTTCGGAGATTATAACATAAACCTACTCTCTTCAGAACGACCTACCATAATGTACAATGATATTCTACAAGAATCTGGCTTCAAGATTATTAATAAAGTCGATGAATCCAACTCAACAAGAGTAACGCCTACTACGAAAACCATAATTGACCATGTATGCACTAACTTAAAAGCTGATAAATTCCACCTTGCAGTTATAGATACTCCAATGTCTGATCACAAACAAATTTTCTGCGAGATCAAAAGGCTGGTACCAATACCTAGGAATAAAGTCACCTATGAAGTAATTAACTACGAAAACTTTTATAAAGCTATGAAAGACTTTCAAAAAACAAATGAGCGAAACTCCTACGATCTCTTGGAAGAAAAAATATTGAATTGTATTAAGCAATGTAAGACAGTAAAAACAAAAGTCATGAACCCTCCAAAACAAGATTGGATTACACAAAATGTTATAAATGGAATTGCTGCAAGAAATATACTTTGGGCTGAACACAAAAAAAAACCCGGAGATAAAGTAATAGAAAATATATATAAAACAAAAAGGAATGAAGTAGCTCGAAATATACAAAATGCGAAAAGCCAATACTATATGAAATCCTTTGACAACTGCAAGAAAAATCCAGCGAAAATGTGGAAACTAATAAATAACTTGTCAAGTAATAAAACAAAGAAAGTCCCGGGGCCAAGCAAATTACAAACAGAAGACGGGTTTGTCACCGATGTTAAAGATATCTGCGAACACTTTAATAAGTTCTTCTCTAATGTCGGCTCGATCTTAGCTAAACAAATCCCCTCAACGGTGCTCTGTAGCCCCGGTTATGTTACAGCTGGATGTACTAACACCTCAAATACTTTAAGACAACTATCGCCAACAAATGTGGATGAAGTAGCTCAAATAATAGATAGTCTTAACTCTAATACAAGTACAGGAATTGACGGTATAAGCACTAAGTCCATAAAATGTGTTAAAAATATAATATTACATGAACTAACAAATTGTATCAACTCCTGTCTTGAGAACGGATTCTTCCCAGATTCACTAAAGATTGCAAAAGTAACACCTATTTTTAAATCAGGAAATAAGTCAGACCCAGGAAATTATCGTCCCATTTCAGTCCTTCCAACAATATCAAAAATATTTGAAAGGGTACTCTACAATCGACTTGAGACTTTTTTGAATTCTATTAGTTTTTTGTACGAGAAACAATATGGTTTTCGTCCCAAGTCGAATACTCTCTCGGCAACAATGGATATAGTAACACAACTTAAGATCAGCATTGACAAGAAACAGATAGGTTTGGGAATCTTTATCGACCTGAAAAAGGCATTCGACTGCATTAGTCACGACTTGCTGCTTAAAAAGTTAAATCAGATTGGCATCACTGACACTGCGCTAAACATATTCAAATCATACCTTGAAAATCGCAAACAGGTTGTAAAAATAGGTCAAACGCAAAGTAGTGCCAACATTATAACGTATGGAGTGCCCCAGGGCTCAATTTTGGGGCCCCTCTTATTTCTCGTATACATCAATAACGTAAAAGATATTGGTCTGATAGGTGACGTTACTTTGTACGCTGACGATACCAGCTTATTTTATTTTGGAAAAATATTAGATTTAATCCTTACTGATGCACAAAAAGATTTGAATGTTTTAAATGACTGGTTCTAATCTAACCTCCTCACAATTAACGTTGCAAAAACCAATTACATAATATTTACAGCTAAAAATAAGAAAATACCGCAATTTACACCACCTACAATAAATAATCTACCTATTAATGAAGTTAACAAAGAGAAGTATCTAGGATTAATCTTAGACAGTAGTATGACGTGGCAATTTCACTTGGAAAAAATTCAAACAAAAGTCAAGTCTCTCACAGGAGCACTGCGTGGTATAGTTAGGTGTCTTCCGCGGCAAGTTCGATACACCATATATAATGCATTTGTTAAACCCCATTTTGATTATCTCGTAGAGATATGGGGAACTGCTGCCAAAACCAAGAGAACTATTCTACAAATCGCACAAAATAAATTAATTAAAAGATTATTCAACTACAACTTTTTCACATCAACGGATAAAATATATAAGGAAACCAAATTAATGAAATTAAATCAATTGTATACTTATAAAACCTGCATTCTAATACGAAAAATTGTTTAAAAACAAGAAAATACACACACAAATTAACTTCACTAAAAAACATCAAATACAAAAAATCCAACTGCGAAATGCAAATAACTTAATCTTAAATGTACCTCGAACAAACTATGGTAAGCAAAGTCTTATATGCGGGTGCCAAGTTATATAACCAACTACCAAACGATATTAAAAAGGCAAAGTCTACTTTGACATATAAAAGACTGCCTAAACACTACGTTCACAAAGTAATCAAATAAATAAATACGTAATAATATAATGTGTAATATAGTACGATATGATATAATAATTTTTCGGGTAATTTAAAAAAGAGGATAGTTAATATATATAAATAAAATATATATGTATATATATATATATATATGTATATAATATGAAATAATATAAGTAGTATAATACGTAATATAGTATGTTATAATATATATACACTACTACAAATACATATATATATAAATACTACAATACATATTGTAGTATGAAATTATATGATAAAATATACATACCACAAAAATCGATCGAGCACAAAGCACGCTCATGCCACTTCCAGTGTCGTTAGTTCAACGTGTATTTGTTGTCGGGGCTACTTGCCGGGTGGGGATTGCTGCGGTACTTGTACGGACCGCTCCTAATGGTCGAACCAGAGTTTTAATAAAACTACCTACCTACGTGTTTTGTTAATTTTTGTTGGTTGCTTTGTTTTTGTGTCGTTCAATGTGTTTTAGAATAATTTTGTATCTCATGTAAGTGAATTGTAAATTCTTTATGAGAAATAAATATCTCTTTAACCTACCTTTTTATATTTGAGGTTTTGATGAATGTTAAAGTGTATAACTACAGACGTATTGCAAGTAACTTTTACTTAAAGATTTCTTAAAGGTAGACCACCAGCTGGCTATTGGTTTGCGGAGCCCATAGCGCAAACGCCAAGTTGTCAATGTAGAGTACCCCGTCTAGTCAGGCGATACACCGAGATAGACCTTTAAAGTCCTTAGCTGGCCACTCCTCTGGGTGGCTAAAAGGACACCCACTTCAAACGCGAAGTCAAACAAGAATAGCTTCACTCACCCTCGCCGCCGTCGAATACGCCTCCGTGATAATCTGGCTAAAGGGGCAGATTTGGGTATGGGTAAGGAAGGCCAGGGAATGATGAAGGGTATAAGACAAATTAAATCCGGCGTTATCAAACGCTCGGAAGGCGGTCGGGGCTTCCTCACCGCGTGTCACACCTGCAGGCGTCACTAGGACGCTGATGCCACTTATATTTTTGGTGCGCCTCCACACACCGTCAACCACAACACGATTTCATCAAAAATTGTTCAAAACCCAAATTACTTTCCTCCGGAAGTTAATATATAAAAAACGCGATACGCGACATCCAAAGTTCAAGTGTTACCTTACATGACAGTTTTCTATAGAAAATATTCGAAGGCAAAAGACACTGCCCATACAGCCTTGCATTCCGAACAAGCTGGTTAGTTAGGCATTTTTTCTATCAAAAGATTCTCGTTTCAGCAAAGCTTTGGATGTTGGCCACGTTCAATTGCTTTGTTTTTTCTTTAGAGAACGGAAAACAAAGCATCGTTATACCACTTACAATAACCTTATAAAGCAGCGTCTAGAAATATTTTCACTTTATTTTTCGTCTCGGTGACCGAATGATAACTCCCGGGCCGACATCCGGAGGTCCTGAGTTCAATTGGCAGGTCAGAAAAAGTGTGTTTTGTATTTTCGATGAATTTGGGATCACCAACCCGCATTTAGACAATACCCATCAATTGTTGCGATGACTTGATTTCAATGTTGGAGGCCATTGCCGAGCAGTGGCATAGTACCTATGCCACTGCTTACTTACTTATTTTTAGACAAAACAGTTATGTATAGAATGTGGAACTTTACATAACCATTAATATACCTATAGATAGTTTAATTAATTATGTTAACCTACAGATAGGTATACAAATTTATAGAGCATTCATGAACATGCCAATGATTGCCTATAAATATAGCCTACTACTACCATCAATAAAAAGGTACAAAATACTAGTTATGTAATTTAGATTTTTGTTTAATAAGAACATTATTTTGTCTTGATCAATTATAGACCTAGAAATTTTACTTTCAAATTATCTTCTGTATAATCATAAAATGACCCATTCCATCAAAGAGCTGCCTTGAGTACAACGAGTTTAGAATACCTACTCCAGTTTAAGTTTCGACCTTAACCATCGTCCTTATATTAAATTGGATATAACTTAATGAGAAACCAAGATATACTAAGGGTCAACCTATTTCAAAGATTCTACGACCTACAAGACTTAGGAATAACAATAAAGCATCTTTAGACAAGTACAAATGGAATTCAATATAAAATTGATTGTAAGTATTAATATTTACAAAAACAGTACGTTCTAGAATTTCTGCAGTTTTAAACCAAGTAATGAAAGAGGTTTTAATATGGGGTACTACAAGAAATAAATTAAAAAAAATATATGGAAACGCGTGAGTGATAATTATATCTGGGCTTCAAGTCAAAACCATACACAACCCAAAAACCACGGAGGTTTTTTATAAGCAGGCTGCACTTTGTGAATGGACATTCCTTGGAATACCTTTTTTCCATATAGTATCTCTAAAGGCTAGTCGTGGGGAGAGGTCAAGCGTTCAACTGACGTATGTACCTCGGCCTAGATTCTGCTATTTCAAAACGTCCACATTCGTATCACAGTAACTTTTTTGACATTGTGAGAATGGCAACAGGCCTATCATATCCTCTAACATCTATATACATATAATGACTTGTCCTGACTGACTGATTCATCATCGCCGAGCCAAATCCGCTGAGACTAATAAGATGAAATTTGGACAGAAGGTTAATTGAATGACGTAACCAGCTTAGAAAGGATTTTACGGAAATCATACCCTAATAGAGGATGAAAGAATGTATGAAAGTCCGTAAGTTTTGAAGTAAAGAATTAAGAATGAATTGTTATTCATGTGATGATAGCGTGTGATGATTATGGTCTTTAAACTTTTGCATTTAAAAAGGTATCCAAGCATTAATGAGAAAAATTTAGTATTACAACACCTTTTACAAAGTTAGTAACTGATTCTTATTAACGCCTCGTCGAATTCGAGGATTTATTTTCTGTATCTGTAATTTTTTGGCGTGTCTTGAATAAATCAATAACGAAATAAGTAAGCAAGCCACGGAATGGTGTAAAGAATTCGCGATCACGATCATGAAGCTATATGATCAGGACTAGTCTGAATCTTCATAAATATGTGACTGACATAAATTACATTGCCGTGTTGCTTTCAGATTGAAAACCGTGAGGCTGTATATTTTACAATAATGATAAAGGATCAATTTCGCTAGTATCATTTTTAGAGTTTAACACGATGACTGCCTCAAAACCAGACACAATAGAAAATGTATTGTTTGTCGGTCACCGGTGACCACCACGGCGCGGCGCTTAAGAGGGGGTATAAAGGTAAATCACCAATCGTAGATTTGATTTTAACACTAGAAGATAAACCACGATTTACCCGAAAAAAATATCATAGATACTACAGCATACTTGAAAGGGACTGGTTTAAGCGAAAACATAATATATTAAAATTTTATCGATAAAATAAAATCACAAACTTACGTCTACTTTTCAACTAGAATCAATTTATTTTCAATTTGACGCATATTACTGAGCCAATATTTTAACACATAATATCAAATTATATTACCGAGCGACTGTATTAGCGATTTGAAAAAAAAATGTATATTTTACGAGTAAATAAACTAAAACTAATTCGGCGCTTACGACATTCTTATTCCGTGCAGAACGCTCCAGTCTGTCGCACCTGACCCGAGGTAACAGGCATGTTTTGTTTCATCGATTAGTCGCGATCACTCTGTTGAGACGAGAGGACTGTGTTTCTGTGCTCAGGGCGCCGAGAAAATATTTCGTTAAAATAAGATATTATTATCATAATATTGTTATTATTTCTTTTCATTGGTGATGAGTAGTCTCACCTTGAAATATCGACCCTTACGCATTAACTTTAGAGCTCACTATACAATGTATTAGAAGCGCTGAAGCAATGACGGCGACGCGGGTACCGGGTATAGTATATGCAAAACAGAACGATGCTTTTGACCACTCGTATTGGTGGCAGTATGTATAGTAATTTTTTTTCACAGTACATACATAATTAAGTTGAATTAGCTATTCTGGAAGTATTGTATCATACTTCGTATATTACCGTACAAACTTGTGATTTACAATTATTTTGTATTTCAGAACTGCTGCAGCTCGTAAATGTCGTAATATCTCACAAGCCGATGAATGCTATCCGGTCAAACTCGTACGCAAAAATCTCTCATCAACTCTGTTAGTTCGTTACAGTTGTTTAATTTAAAGCTTTTTATAAAAACCATAGAATGTAAACATAATATTGATTTTTTTATATGTTAACACATGAAAAGTCTGTCGTTGCTGACTGTACAATCCAGCTCGAAGATCTCGTAGATCTCGAAGAGCTCGCAGATGAAATGCCTCGCGATACCTGAAAAATGAATGTAAAAGCTTATTTCTATAAAAATGAACTTGAATTTGGTCCAGAATTATCTTTTCAAATATTTTACTAAATGTAGGTAGCACAGAAATTGGTCTAAAGTTAGTGGGGTCAGATGTGCTACCTGATTTGTATAATGGAATTACTTTACTGTGCTTCATTAGGTCAGGAAAAACACCACAGTCAATACATTCGTTAAATATGCAAGCTAAAACTGAAGCTATTGTCTCAATAACGGATTTAGTGACGTCAACGAAATTACCCCACAAATCAGCAGTCTTTTTTTTATTAAGAGTGTTAAAAGTTTTAATTATATCTCTAAAATCAATTTTTTGAAAACTAAAATGGTTTTCACTAGGTTTGACATTTTCCTTTAGAACCGCTTCAGCTACAGTGGGGGACGAGTCCAAAGTCTTTGTAGTTGAAACTGGAATATCAGTAAAAAACTTCTCAAATGCCGCAGCAACATCAGCATCAGAAGTTAAGATTTGATTTTCGAAGCTCAATTTGTACTCATTGTTACGACTTTTGACATTTCCAGTTTCACTATTTATAATATTCCATGTCATTTTTATTTTGTTATCACTTAGCTTAATCTTTGAACTCAGGAATTTTGCCTTTGCTAATCGACATACTGTTTTAAATAACTTAGAATATTTTTTGACATACAATTTGAAATCTTCACTGGTGTTATAGTTGCGTTCATCATATAGCTCATAAAGTCGCTTTCTACTTTTGTGGATACCAATTGTAGCCCATTCACTAAAAGTAACAGTACCACTAACCGAGATCATCTTTGAAATAAAAGTTTTATTAAATTCTAAACAATATTTATGAAAGAAATCATTATAAAATTCATTTGGGTTATCATTATATTCTACATAACATAATATTATCATAGAGATTGTTTTGAAGCGTTCTAGACGACCTGCAGTTTTTGGTACAACAGTGATAATCTGTTTCTTCACTTGCTGACACTGATGTGGAAGGCTGACCATTTGGCCACAATGATCAGAGTCTAGTTTATTAATAATGAGTTTACAGAGGTACTAGATCAGTGTATATATTATCGATACAAGTGGCCGAAGTGGCAGTTATTCTAGTCGGCTCCAAAAATAAATTATTCAAATTATATGATTGAAATAAATTTTTAATTTTGATAGAACCTGTAGACTTTTCTAACAAATTAATATTAAAATCACCGCAAACAACTATCTTTTTACCTACATTGCGGATTTTATATAATGATTCATCCATTACTTTTTCAAAATAATCATACAATGCTGACGGAGGCCTGTATACACTTAATACAACAAGTCGCTCCAGCTCCACACAAGCTATTTCTATTTTTTGCTTAACCGAGAGGCTCATTATGTCTTTTCTTTCCTTTAATTTTAACTTATTATCGACTATAATTAAGGAGCCACCATGAATTGAATTTACTCGACTGAACGAACTACCTACCAAATGATTATTAAAATTGAACATGAACTGATGATCTTTAAGCCAGTGTTCAGTAATACACAGAATATCAACTTTATTATCGTTCATGAACAATGCAATCTCTGGATCTTTGCCCATCATTCCTTGAATGTTTTGGTGAACCATACTGATTGACTGAACATTTTTAATAATTGTAGGTTGAGACGGGCTTTTCTTAGAATTAATTACACATTTATTTAAAATATTACCAAACATTTTGCAAGAGAATTCCTCTTTTGTCTTATGATTTAATTTAAAATCGTCATTAAAGAAAAGCTTTGTAAAAAAGCTTATTATAAAGTGTCTGATTACATTCAAGACAAAACAGCATGGGTTAAAAATGCTTCAATCACCCCAACAGGTATTTCTAATTTAAAATATTGTTAAGTAATTTTAAACTTGTATAACTTGATAACGGCATATAATTTTGTAAATGTCGTTACTTATATTAAAACTGTGGAGTTTCTTGCGCCCATTCTTCTCCACAACTAAAAAATAGACGTCCTGAATGGGTAGTAGGTAAAAAAAATGTTTGGACGATTCAAAAGTACTTTTCTAAAGTTTATTTGAATACAAAATATTTGACACTTTGACTTTGACTTTGATTACAGAAAGTCTGTTTATCTTAAGTGTAAACAATATTTGAGTTTTTTTTACCATTAAAAAAACAATAAAATTTTTCATTAAATTTCAATAGTAAGTTCTATAAAGATTGTTACATTTTAAGACAAGTTAGAATGAACAGACCTTAAATACATAATTTAATGCAAAAATGTTTTAACTTACCTTCTTTCTGTCTGTTCTTTGCAGTACAGGTACAAACCAGGGAACGAATTCTGAAAAAAAAAATGTAAACCTATGAATCTATGTAAATAAAGCGATATTTTTGTAATAAAATTAGACTTCTTTTTTTTACATTGTCGACACTCTTTGAAGAAGAGATATAACAGTAAGAGCACTTACACACGAGCAGCACTTTGGTATCAATAGAGGTAACTGTAGCGTCGGATGGTAGGCCTTTGACCTTTAACGTGTCGACAGCAACCGCTGACTGTTGCAGTTACTTCTGTCGATAGCAAAGTGCGACTGAAAGGGATAATATAATCTACATGATACAAAAAATAATCTACATAATACAAAAATGCTTAAAGATTTCATGGCACCTACGCCTTTATAAAATAAAACAATATTAAATATTTAAAGTAGCAATATATAATAAAAATATATGATATCATTACTTACCTTTGCGTATTATTTACCACCAGCAAAGAGTATTTTAGTGTTTCGAAGTACAGCTAGGTGATCCGACTCGCACTTAGCCGGTTTTTATCTGATTATTTTAGGTATACTGTGCGCGATCGCACTAAACACGAGTACACACGAGGGAGCGACCTGCCAATTTGTTGCGTTGGCCGCCACGCCGTACGCACGGACGAAAGCGGGGCGTGAAAGGGGCGCGGGTGGAATCTGTTTTTTTTCTAGGTTTATACGCCCTCTTAAAGACTTAAACATATCACAGAGAGATAATTTAGGGATGTAATTAGTATAACTATATCATAGGCATATGTTTTATTAGGTCCTTACCTATGAATTTGACGTTTTGTATGAATATTTTTTATAAAATTTTATTTTTCATACTAACATTTTTTTAATTTTCTTAGCACCTATTTATGTTAACACTATAAAAATTGTAAAGTAGTATGTCTGTTTCACTAGCTAAATATAGCAGACATTAAAAAGAAAAAAAAACAAGTCCCTTCAAAGCTACAGTGTGTTTAGTGTGTTTAAGTGTAGCAATTAGCACTTAAAAATAAAAAGTAAAATCAACACACATTGTATCTTACTTACAAGTGTATCTATTATTATCAGTTAGTTATTCAGTAGGTATTTCTTCTTAGCTATTTTTGGTATTGCATGCTCTTTAGTGGCTCTACCCTATGTTTATCATTATAAAGTTTTACAACAACAGGTACAATTTCTCAAGAACGTACAACGTTGAGCGTAAACAATATCACAAGATTAATCGCAAGATGCTACGCAGTCAATATTGGCTCGGCAGGGAAGGCCGGCCCACCTCCATTTGCCTGTTTGCTCTATTGTAACGTGTACGTTCGCTTACTGACTTATTGTTCAGTGGCCGTTGAAAATGTTTGCTGTGGATATTGCATTCTACAGCTTGTACTTTTATTGTGTCTCCCTTGTTTTGATATGATGTTTTGTTTCTCTTTTGTAGATTGCGTCTTATTGCTAGTCTTTCTTTACTTAAATGTTACAAGCTAACCTTATAATAGAGAATCATTTATATGTGTGCTGATAGGAACAGAATCAGATGCCAGCAAGGAATTTAGTATTATACCATAGGTAACATGACCATAGTTACAGACACCATGACATTCATAGAGAAATTTGTCGTATTTCATGCATTAATAACCGATTAATTTACGATGTTAATTTATTTTGAATGTAAGGTATAATTATCTGTAAGAAACATTAACATGTTTCTTAAATGTCCAGGCATTTAGACGCTAACTGTACCTATCTATCTACATTTGATCCAAAATAGCGACGTTTCAAATATAGTAGTACTAAAAATATACTAACAAACACATTTAAGCAATAAAGTAAATTCAAGTAAATTCATTACACGAGATTTTCCCAGATCGTAAGGAAAAGTCTTCAAAAGGTTGACAACACCAAGTTCTCGGAAGCGTCACCAAAGTTACCAAGGAAACTCATACGCTCTTAACGAAATTCAGTGCAAACTCAAACTCCAGCCATCGAATAAATACTGAGACACAAACTTTTTTGGCGGAAGACCAAAAAATGAGGATACGTCTCCATCATTAATACAACGGTTGAGTATACAATTAGCATGGTCTTGCAGCGGCAGTCGGATAACGAAGCACAACTCCACTTATCACATGGAACTTGACTTCGGCTCTGCAAGTTATTATTACAAAATTACCTCTAACCCCTTCGAGTTGTTCGAACAATATCAAGCTGTATCTTCACGTTGTAGAGTCTGAAGTCGTACGTAAGTTAAAAAGCTGTAAGAACGATTTTTTGTTGCCTCAAAATTTGTGGATGCACCTCTTACCACATGATAGTGGAAACAGAGAAGAGCTCTCGAGTTTTGAGTACACGCGGAAAGGGATGATTCAAAGTTTGTAGCTGTATTAAAATATTTCACGCAGTCTGCCTTTTCGTAGGATTATAATGAAATAATTTGCTTAAAGAAATTAGTTTTGAAAGCCAGCTGCAATTAATTTAAGTTTAATATTTAATAATTAATTAAATTTAATTGTTTTCAGACGACTACCTACTAACAACTTATCAGCGACACCTGTATTACATGAGTAAGTATCCCTGTATGCTTTATAGTTCGTGAGAGTTCGTGAGTAGTTCGTCAGTTAGTCAGTAGGTAGTTAATATATATAAATATTAAACTACTTACATACTGGCTTACTTACTAATGTAACTAATATATTTATTATGCAGCATGTAACTGAATAAACGCAAAGTCACGCTAGTCAAAGCAACAAGGCTTTTAAAATAAACATAGACACTTCCATTTTCATTTCGTTTGTTTCGAAACTTTAACGAATGAGTGTCTTTATTTGCTTAACTATTTTTCTTATATGATCACAAAAAAACCTGTATTAGAAATAACCGATTCATATCAAACTATGGTTAATTAAGTGTTAGGGCGTGCGTTTATTTTGTTAATGAACCTATACTGACATTTCTTCTAAAATGAGAGGATTTGAATTTTTTAAGGAACTACAACTACATTTAAAAAGTTTGTTTGTTTATTTAAGGAAATTTAAGGAATGACGCTTATGTGCATTGAGAAGTTTTCAAATACACATTTTTAAGAAAATTCTTTCGTAGTCAAGCCACGTTAGAGTCCCGTCACAAAGGCGCTGCACCGACTCCAGCATTTTAATGCAAATTTCATTGAAATGCGCGCCATTGTTATCACTTTCAGTCCCTAGAAACATTCCGTATTCATATATCTGCACTCTTTTATAATACCATTTAACTTTATTTAAATAATAAAATGGTATAACAGTCTCACGTTTTCAGTCTGTGGAAAACCTTACCAAGAGTTTAATTTAAGTCTATAAATATGCAATCTACTCTTGACGTCACTTACCAATTAAAGAACACTAGTTAAAAATGTAATGGTTGTATTTATCTTACAATCACATTTAATTTGTTAGAATTTTAACAAAAACGCTGTAAGTGTAGGTACATGACCCAATTCTGATATTTTGAACCGTCTATAATTGTGAGTGGGTAACCTAATTTTGACAATTTTACCATAGTCCTAAGTTGGAAATCAGGCTATCGACACACTATTGAGATGTCATTGAATTAACAAACTTGAGGCCAATGGCTGTAGAACTATTTTAGCTCAAATAGGGAGACCGGTCATAAACCACCACGCGGGCCCAGTGCGTATTGGTGGTTGTTAACGACTGCTAATGCAGCCGGAACCAACAGCTTTACGTGCCTTCCAAAGCACGGAGGAACTCGAGATGATACATTTTTGGTCACCTATCTGATGACCGGCCTTTGCGAAAGTTGCTTAACCTCAGCACTCGCAGACCGGGCGCGTTAACCACTGCGCTATCGAGCTCCTCGATCGGTAAATGGTATAAATTAATAATGACGAGTATAATACCTCTTAAGTATTTCAAACGACAGCTAAGAAATTCAACACTGCTACTTAAATTATTTTGAAATAAGTTGTTGGTACTTTATAAAATCTCTTTCGTACTAAAGCAACAGTAACGTCTGCAATGAATTTCCAAGTTGCGTAATTATATAAGTAAATTTACGTCCGTAGTATGTGAATTTAAACTTTAAATTGAGCTTATTTAAGTTACTAGTGAAGTTGGGCGCAAGTTGCGTATGTACGAGTATAACTTGTGTTGTGAAACAAAAGTTTTACAACAAGTTTCGTAATCACAATGTTGAGAGAGAAATTGTTTATTTCAAAGTAATGGAAGAGCTTGGTATTACATTACCTTGTATATTTGTTACACACATCGTTTCATTTAATTTTTACACTTCAAATAAGAACCTTAGTTTACTCACCGCCTGTTTGGTCGACCAAGATGGCGGTATTCCAGATTTTACTAATCTACCAACAATTGAAAATGATCATAATGGCTTCGATTATGTACTTTAAATGTTTCGTAGTATCAATAAATTTCTTTTACAGAACATTATTTTCCAACGGAAACCTGCCAAAATACCTCAAAGCGCAATTCACCACAACTCGTGATACAGATAGCAAGCCGTAATGATACCGGGGTCGGGAGAATAGAGACAAATGTCGTATCGGTTGCAGATTTACAGCGCGGCGCGCGACATCTGGCGTCCCAATTTATGAGTTTAATCAGAGTGTTAGGCACCGACGACGCCGCACCGAGGTACGTACCAGGTCATTTAGCGTGCTTATTGATTGGAAACCAACTTACAAGACCCTAATGGAACATTGCATGCCGTGGCAGCCTTTAAGTAAGACAGCACTTAGATTAAGACTTTTTTCCAGTGTTTCTTTTTTTGTAATTTTTTTTGGTGTATGTCTTGTTGGTTGTCCTTAATAAATAAAATAAAATAAAATAAAATAAAAACTGATTAGAATTCTTACTTACAATACTCCTACTTGGCTTTTGTGTAATAAAGTAGGGTTTTTACGGCAATGAAACTGTTTTTTACTTTTAGCAATCGGGCGTTTAAAAAAGCTGTCGTACAGCTTGTTTTAAAAAGACAGTAATATTTTGGGGCTATTTTGTAAAGAGGAGCTGTTTGATGGCGCAGTGGTTAACACGGCCGGTCTACGATTGTTTAGGTAAAATAACTTTCGCAAAGGCTGGTCATCGGATGGGTGACCAAAAATGTATCATCTCGAGCTCCACTGTGCTTCGGAAGGCACGTTAAGCCGTTGGTCTCGGCTGCATTAGCGGTTGGTAACAACCACCAATCCACACTGCCGTGTCCCAACAGTAGGGACATAAAATGAGCTGCTGATGGTGATGATGAATAGAGTAATATTCGATTAGTTTTCTGCTACAATTTTGTAAAAAAAATATATTGACAAGTAAAGATAACAAGGTTTTATCGCAACCATGGCACAGTTGAAAAGTCAAAAAATGTGCGAAAATGTCTGTAGTAAAAACGCTATGCGCTGTCTGAGTCAGAAGGAATGGCTCGGCTGAGTCAATATTGACACTGAGGAGCATCTTGCGACTAATCTTATAGAAACTGTTTGCGTTCGCGATTGAAGGTTCGCCGCTCTTGTGGAAACTTTCCGCATTTCAAATAGAATTAGCATATAGGCTACGTGGCAATATTTCCGCCGTGGACCACATTTGAATATTGCTGAGAAGGCGGATGAATGCTACCGATAGATTGGTTCTTGGGAGAAGTTTTTGTAGAATAACGATCTGGCACACTTTTTCATAGCTATGATTACTTAGAATATTAGACCGTTTAAATACTGTTAAAATATATTTCAGTTAAATATTTTCTCTTCTATATATATATAAAATTCTCGTGTCACAATACATGTTAGTTGACATACTCCTCCGAAACGGTCCCATCGATTTTTATGAAATTTTATATGTATATTCGGTAGGTCTGACAATCGGTCGTAATCTATGTTTTTTACCCTTAAGTGATAAGAGTGGTCCACCCCAATTTTTGTTGAATTTTCCAATACAAAATGTTCTTAGCTGTGAAACATACGATTTGTTTGTATTGTTGACATAGGTAGTATAATTATAAAAATAGAATGGTTCTTGATTAGCTGTAACGTCATACTTATGTCGCCACTGGACTTTGGCCAGCCGAATCGAACACAACGCAACTTAACAGTCTGTCTTTCGCCGGGTGATACCTATGTCCCAGGTTCGATTCCCAGCGGGGAGTACCTACATGTTTATGTACTCTGTTTGATTGGTGCTAGGGCTTGTTTCTCAGCCTGGCTAGTTACCACCATCTTATCTAAACATGTCGCCATAACATCTATGTTAGTTGCATTGTTGTGTTCCTTCTGTCCTGTAGGATCCACCATCTCGATCCACCAGTGGATTGAACAGCACGCTGAAGTTGACTGTGATCCACCATTGTTCTGGGTGGATCCTGTGACACTTGCATCTCTCTTTTATGCTCCACCAGTGGATCGAACAGCACGCTGAAGTTCACTGTGGCCCACCATTGTTCTGAGTGGATCCTGTGATACTTGTATCTCTACTTTTATGCTCCACCAGTGAATCGAACAGCACACTGAAGTTCTATTGATCCACCATTGTTCTGGGTGGATCCTGTGACACTTGCATCTCTACTATTATGCTCCACCAGTGGATCGAACAGCACGCTGAAGTTCACTGTGGCCCACCATTGTTCTGAGTGGATCCTGTGATACTTGTATCTCTACTTTTATGCTCCACCAGTGAATCGAACAGCACACTGAAGTTCTATTGATCCACCATTGTTCTGGGTGGATCCTGTGATACTTGCATCTCTACTTTTATGTTCCACCAGTGGATCGAACAGCACGCAGGGAGCTTGGTAAGTTCCGCCACTGATAATAGTGGAGCCTATGATACAGGCTATGATAATAACTAAGAAGTTTAAATAAGTAATATCTATAATCTAAATATTATTAAAAAACTATGTATACCTAATTTACTACTACATACTGGGCGACCACAAGTATACATAATTGTGCCAGTTTGTTATGTGGTGCCATGATTATCTGAAGTGACGTCACCGGGCCATGATGAATCCGTGGCGCATAATATTAATGTTATCAAAATATGTCCGCCTCACCGATCGCACACTATTAAACGTAATATTTCACGAAGCCAACACAATTTGCATTCATAATAAATTGTCGTTTTAAACCGCTACCCAGTGCCCAGTACCCGCGTCCGTACATACATTTTGCATTGAAAATTTCGAAATTAAAATTAGCTTCTGCCCCTGTTGCTTTTAGTAACATAAATTCAACTTTATAAACCGAGTGCATTACCACGATATCTATATTGAACAACTTTTGCTAATAACTTTGGTTGTGCTTGTAACTCACTGGGGGGAAAGTTTTTGTAATTTGGTTAGACAGTAGCGGAATGAAGGTGAATAATAAACTTAGATTCGTTATTTAATCCTTTCGAAAACATTTCAGTGTAATGTAAAATATAACGCTGGAAGGTGAATAACAAACGGTACGGTATTTAATAATTTCTACAACCCTTTCCTAAACTGCTAAATATGATATAACGCTTGTAAGGTATTTTCTTCTTCCTGCCCTGGTCCCATATTGCTTTGGGCCGGCGCAAAATGTCCATTTCTTCCTCGTACACTTTTGCTTAGGATTTGGCAAAGTATTTACGACCGGTTGCCTGCCTGACACCAACCCTCCTTGGGAATTGTGGTAGTGGTATACCCGCCACCGCGCGGGTGACCTAGGGTGCTTTTCGATATGCACGGGGACCTTAACTGGGTTGGTGCTATTGCGTCCGACACCACACGGTACCATAACGTTGCTAAGGTAAACGAGAATAATAAGTTACCCGCTGATTTTAAGTCCTTGTATGAAACCTTTTTTTAAAGAAACAAGCGGTTATTGTTTGAGTCATGTCCTTTGTATTTGTTTAATGACTATAATATTTACTTTAAGTGCAAATTGTCATATGGTTTATGCAGTACTCCAATTAAACATTACAGCAGCAGCTCGTGTAGCAACAAATTAGGGGTAAAGATACATCTAACTTTTTTTATCATAAACATTTCCATTATTATGTTAATATAGTTATATTGACATTTATTGTAAAGTATTAAAGCAATAATTAAGGGCTTGGTTTCCCCCTACTGATTTCACTGCAGATCTAGAACTGTTTCTTTTATATCTTATGTTTGATGGCAGATGTCAGTATTTTTCCACTTTATTTTTTTTGTTTTTTTTTTCTAAAACTATTCAGAATCATAAATAGCGCATTTTTCTCTTCCAGTAAATGATGAAAATGAGTGAACCATCTTTTCGCAGTATTCTTTTATTTCTTATGTTTGATGGCAGGTGTCAGTATTTTTCCACTTTATTTTTTTTGTTTTTTTTTCTAAAACTATTCAGAATCATAAATAGCGCATTTTTCTTTTCCGGTAAATGATGAAAATGAGTGAACCATCTTTTCGCAGTACACACGCTGCATGACTGGGAAAACTCTGCCCCATAATAATATTTATAATAGTGGATAGATACCCCCTTAAAAAAATAATTGGTGCTGCAAGGCCTAGCGCATTTATCTTTCGCAGGGCTTTGTGGCACTACTTACAACAATTCTCATAATAAATTCGATTGCTAACTAGGTACTCGAGTTCGGTGGATGTTCGTGCTAGGCCTGTCAGATTATTAATTGGTTCTTGGTACTTGTGATCCCCAGCAACGGCAAGTTTGGCAACCTTGTACGGATTTCTGCTTTATCCCAGATTAAGTACTTCTGTAAGAGAAATAAGTAATGAAACGGTTCGCTTGATCTCTTTGTTAGAATATGTTCATTAATTTCTCAAAGCCTCAGGCTGTTTTGTCTAAGCTCTCTCGCCGTGAATGAAATACGAATTTATAATTAATTGCCAAGATGTAATGGAACGAAAGAGCATTAAACTAGGACTAACTGTGTAGCAATGTATTAACAATATCAATAATAGGTACTTTCTGTTTTTCTAATCCTTTCGTTAGATTATCTGATTATGTTATGAGTAATTGTTATTTGATAATTATCAAAATAATATAAAAATATATTATGCTGTTGGCACTTATTATCAGCTAATTTTTACTTTTTATTCTTTAAGTGCTAATTGCTACACTGAAGCTAAATTAAATATTTATAAAATACAGTGAAATGTATTAAATGCCTACCCGACCCAGCCAGGAATCGAACCTGGATCTTTCGCTTTCCGGGCGGCTGCAATGACCATTATGCTAGCGGGAATCGCCATCGATTGTAATAACCGTTGGATAGATGGCACTGTGCCGCTAAAAGCACTCAAAAATTAAAAAGCAGTGTTAAAATTCAGTGCTTACGTTAGCCTTCCCGGTAGCATAATGGTCAGTGCAGCCGCCCGGATTACGGAAGAGCCAGGTTCGATTCCTGGCCGGGTATCGACCTGGAAATCAGAAAAAACCCAGAAAAAAATCATCGGATTTTTTCACTGTATTTTATAAATATTTCATTATCAACTGTTGGAATTATATGAATTATATGACGTTCCTTCTCCTGTTTCCCTTGTTGCTAATATGGATGAACCGTGAATAACCGAAGAGATTTAAACTGCCCATAAAACTTTTCTTTTAAAAGACTTCTCAATTTTCCTCCGTTTTATAAAAACGTTACTAAAACCAATGACTGTAGGTATTTAGTTCTGTTGTTAAGCTGGCTTAAATCACGACCCGCCCCGCCTCGTTTGTTTGACTAGTTACTCCACTGTCCAAGTTGGCCAAAGACAAAGAGCTAACTGTTAAACTTCAAGTTTCCCCGATAGGGTACCACCGAATTCCTCACCACCAAGGACATTATCTTAATTAAAGCTTTACTCAGAACTTCGGTGACGTATTTATTAAGACTTACTTATAGTTTGGAACACTCTGATAATAGACTGTGACTAGAAATTTACAAGGAACTTAACTAAATGGCCATTGTCTTGCTATTAATTAACATGATGGACGCGTATTTACATGTTGTTTGCGTGCTATTTATTTCGGTTTATGAATCAATTATACCATTTTATTAAAATACTAGCTGACCCGGCGGTCTTCGTACCGTTTTTATAGTTTCTATGATAACAACAAAAAAACAAATCGTTAAATAGTTTACGCGTGAAAGGGTATCACACAAACAAACAAACAAACTCACTTTTTTAATAATAAGTCTTTGATTTTCTAGGGAAAATTTGTACAAAATTTCGTGATGATTGGTTGAATAGTAGGATAACGATAAAGTTGAAGGCAAACGACGAGCTGGAAGACGGAAATAATCATGGCTACGAAACATCCGAGAATGGACAAGCATTGCTAGGAATGAAGACCTATTTCGCTTGGCGCAGGATAGAGAGAAGTTCGCTGAGCTGACGGCCAACCTCCTAAGGGAGAGGCACTGCAAGAAGAAGATTTATTTCATGAAATTAACATGCATACAGCATGGACTAAACGCATACAGTTTTGACTATATTTTCCCTTTCACGATACTATTAAGCAATCGGCTTGTCATCACGACGCTGGTTACCGTGGACAGCAGAAGAGATATTTCTAACTTACGGCACTGCGATTAGGTCTTTGAATACCGTTAAAGAATTGGTAGCGATACTTCTGTCAAACGAAGATACCGGTTTAAAAAAATTACCGGTAAGCTTGGTATCGTTATCTGGGTGACATTTTTACCGGTATATTAACTAACCGCTCTACACGGATTGGCTAAAGCGCAATATTTAACGAAAAAAGCAGCGATGTTTTCCTAGATAACGTTCCCTGC
Organism: Eudonia mercurella; assembly: GCA_963082485.1. Lineage (NCBI taxonomy): Eukaryota > Metazoa > Arthropoda > Insecta > Lepidoptera > Crambidae > Eudonia > Eudonia mercurella. The sequence continues at coordinate 13,244,518 of OY720031.1, read as the reverse complement.
ATTACCGGTACCAAATTACCTATAGCCCCTTGAGCGTCGAGCGACCAGCAGGTGGCCGATAACAATTAAAATTCTATTGTGTCTGGGTATTCGACGCTTAAGCTCTTATAGAAATAACGTTACTTACTGGTATAGGTCGCGCCAAACTCTAGTCCCTTCTGGAGTTGGCGCGATTCGCGTCGCAGTAGTAAAAAATAGGTGTCAGTAGGGCGAAGGCGGGGACGAGCGGTAGGGCCTGACTGTACAGCTGCGCAACGAAGCAACTTCAGAGGGGACTAGAAGTTTGGCGCGATCTATACTTAAGTGGGAATTTAGAAACGGTAACGGTAAGTCCTGACTGCGAGTGTCATTCCACCTCCACCTGGGTCCATAACAGCGCCTATACGCTTATTTTTCAAAACTTTTAGTTATTAATTAAAAGTTTTGAAATAAACGTATATTAGAGGTATTAGACGTAGGTAGACTCTTGTGTCTGACGTCACCAAAACTGCAATGTTAATAGTATTGTTTGTGATTACTTTCATATAATTTTTTGTTGCGAACAAATTACAATTTGAAAAAGCCAGTGTTGAAAAAATTCTACGAGCGGGATTCGAACCCGCACCCCATGACATGCCGGGTCAGGTGCACTGCCAACTATGCTATCGTGGCTATCGTTTAGAGATAAGGTAACCAGTTCCGCGGTAGTTGAAAACTCCGTGTAAAGTGTGCTTCCATCTTCGGAATTATTGAAATTAAGGCCAATGCTTATTCTTAATGAATTAAAAAAATGTATGATATACTTTGCCTACACGGCTACCGATGTTAAGGCGCTGACAATCATGAAATGCGCTTACCTTATGCATGGTTTATATAAAAAGTATACAAAATATAACGCCAAGAAAATATATAACATATGTTATATTAGACTATTTTTGCAACAATTATATTCTTTCCAAAATGCAGAATTATGTGAATTCCTTGATAGAAAAAAAACACCAAAGTCACCTCTGAACTGTATTTACATAAAAAAAAATTCACTTACTTAAACTCGACGATTAAATTAAGTATACTTATTACAAACACTCTATTGTTATATATATTCTTCCATAAAACATCTAGTGCCTTACAAATAAACAAAGAATAAGGTCCGAATAGTTATTCCGTGTTTTATTCCTGTCATTTAAACGTCATTTCAAGTTGGAGTAAAAGAGACAACACACGTAATAACTATTCAAAGCTTATTCTTTGTTTATTTGTAAGACCCCTAGATTTTAAATAAACAGCGTTTTTCGATTTTCCTGACTTGAATCCAGTGGATTACGCACTATTTGCATCACTTTTGCTTGTATGAAGATCAACAGTGAGCGCCGTTTCATAGTTGTCAGCGCCATAAGGCACTTGATATTCTAGACAAGCACATCAAGTCAATAACCGAGGAATAATGCGCTCGCCACGTGTCGCCGGGAAATTCCACGAGAAATATTATTACACCTTAGTATTCAAGGAGGTTTTTCCCATGCGATTTAGAATATACGTAGGTCACACATAGCTTCCAAATGTTCATAAGAAATTTAACATTTTGATATGAATTAATACTTTTTAATGTTTGACTTTCGATCAGAGATTGACTGATTTTTTTTCTGTATTATGAATTTTTTGTTTATGTTCCAAACCCTTTTTAGGACAGTGGATGTGGAAAGGTCAGGATTATAAAGCAATAACTTAATTTAATTTGAAAAAGAAACGGTTTTTATCAATAATCAAGATAAGTATCTTTATTAATTACATGTGTTGATTCACGTACTGTAAACAAGAGAATTTAAATCGTTTGCGTACCAAATAAATTAATGTGCTTTTTTTAAGTAAGAAAAAGCATAATATAGCATGATACAGACTACAAAGGTCAGTCTTAAATATACTTTGCTCTATAAACAGGGTACAGACGCCTACACATCAACCTATTCAAAACTGTAAAATTTCTTCAAAAATGTTCAACCTTATGCCATATTATACTTAAAGTTCAAAGTCGATTGAGGAAATATGACAGTTTGTGGTAGTCTGATGTGCAGACGTGTCTACAATTTTTGTTGTATATAGATTTAAAGAACTTTATTTCTCATAAAAACTACAGAAGTTCACTTAAAATGAGATATAAAAAATTACACACTTAAGTTTAAATAATTATAAGTATAAGTACACCTCCGGGACCTAGCCCAATCAGTAGGTCTATCTTAAGCAACTAAAACATTGTTAAAGAGATTTGTCTAAGCTCTAAATAGTTTATATAATTGTAAAACAGAAATAAAAATGCCTATACATTTTATATCAACAAAGCCTGCTTCCACTTTTGTTTGCGTTACTCCGTCCCGGCATTTCCGTCATCAATTCACCAAAACCGCTAATCACGCAACAAACGTTCAAAAAACATCATAGATTTACGTTACATTTACATTGAATCAACGGGGAAAGGTTATTTTATAAGACTCGGTAAGAACCATGTTATATTTCAAAATAAATCTGACGTGCCGTGTTAAAGGCCCCCGCGGGGAATGTAGGGAGCCGGGGAGCAATATGGATGGTGACCATAAATTCTTCTTTGCAACGACGACAACGCAAATATGATTGGTGAGTAAGTCCGTTATGAGTAAACGCGTAAATCGGTTGAATTTAAAGGAAAACAAATATGTAGGGTTATAGATAATTTCCTACAAATGGTGTTACAAGAGTGTAACATCTTGAAGCAGTGACATGCTGTATTTAAAAAGAATATGCTTCTATCTTCATGTTTGTATCGTAGCTACTATACGCGTATATTTTTTAACAAACCTATTTTTAAATTAAATGATTTAGGTACTTGGACAAGAAATTACAAAAAAGACTAAAATCCTTAATTTTTGTTATAATAACTTAACACATTTATTATTATTACAATTTATTTTGTTGTGGAGATCCTTGGAAGATGCCTTTCCATCAGTGGACGTCTTTTGGCTGAGATGATGATGGTGATGATCCCTTATTTTTTGTAGTTGTAATGTTAAGAGCAACATTTAATTTACGAAAATGTTTATGAAACTTTTGTTGCAGCGCTATCATGATCATCATCATCAGCTTACTTGTCCACTGGACATAGGCCACTGGGCGCGATCCGCGGCTACTCTCATCCAGCTCTTGCTAGCCACCTTGCACGCTAACTTTAATTTACGATAACTTTAAGATTTATTACAAAACCAACCAATAGCCAAAACCTTACTTAATTAATGTCGAGAACTACGTCACTCGTCTATCACACGTCTACATTTCTACAAATAACAAGGATCATTGTTAAAAAGTACGGGTTCAAACCAGTAATCAATCAATATTATTTAAGCCGTTGGACAATTTGTTTGTTAACATTGTCTAAAATAAATTATACAACATTGTATTCCGGTAGTTCACCACTGTTTCTACAATGACTGCTTTTGAGTTGTCTAACCCAACTTTTAGCTTAAATTGTATCCCAATCAGGTTGGCACAGGTACAACATAGTTTTTTATCAGCGCAGTTTGCATAATGCCAGCGAGTTTGAAGTTGAATTAATTATCTTTTCGAATTGTCTCTCAAGCCCTGTTAGTTGCGTTGTAAGCAACTTTCGGGATACGTTATCCAACTTTGTCTCACAATGTACCTACTCAAAATTGCATGAAACCTATACCATTACTTGGATGAACCTTGTGAAACTTTAGTTTAAAAGTGGATCGATTCACGAAGTTTGCGGATTCATAATGGAAACGTCTTAATCTGAGATTTCGAATTTCATGATATTAATACGTTTTTAGAGAGCATTTCATTTACATTAATAAATTTTAAATTACTTTTATGTAATACGAATTATACAAATGTTTTTTACTTATCCATCGATATGTCTTTCTACTAGGCTTAAGAAATAATGCCTTTTCATCATCCTACCCTTACTTTATTATTGAACTCATAGCTTTTTCCACAATACAAAAATTGATAAGGCCAAATAGTTGTTATGTCGACAACCTTAATGTCGACGACCTTAATAGATATGAATAATATATAAGGAATCAATAAGGATTAGCTAGCCAGATACACTTAAAATCAAACAAACGTAGTACAACAACCAGATATCTCTAAGTCTGAAACAGGTGTCGTTGGTCTAAGCACTACAAAACAGAGGTAGTTTAGAAACATAAAATAGCTCTATTAAGACGATACCTCGGATCGTGAACATTCAAAAATCCCTGATCCTTACGGGCGCTGTCATAAGGTCGAGAATACATAGCGGCCGCGACGATACAGACCGCTTAGAAATGAACAGAATCTTAAAATATTTAAAAAATATATTAGTTTTAGCTATCAAAATGTGCAGTTACTAAATTACGAATATTGATGTTGTCAACGTATTTCAGTGATTTCCAAGCATATAAATTAAGTAATTTCGTTGTAATTTCAACAATAGTGATTTTTAGAGGTATTGTGCGAAAATAATTATGATCGAGTCAAAATTATACAATCGTGTATTTGAGCAAGCAAGTTCAAGATAAAGACATGAATATACCTATATCAACATTTCAGATTTGTTAATTATATTATAGTCTTAAACTATTCGACGCAAGTTAATGCATCTTTTCAGTGTGTCACCTTAAAAGACAACTTGTTTCTTTGTAATTTTTAAGCATAATCTATTTCATTATATTCAGTTTATTATTCTTGTAACTTAGCTCTGAAATTCTAACTGTCTCTAATATTGATCGTGTTAGAAATGAGCCAACGCAATAATTGCAAGCGGTCTGCGAAGTTGCTATCAGATGGTTCAGTCGCCGCTGCTGAAGGACCGTTTCCGCCGGATGTTAGACGTTTAGGGGGAGGGGGTGTTGCCATTGCGACTACAACTATAATAACCTGACTATAGCCACGATAACTTTCCCTACTGTATATGTAATAGATACCACCGCCATCATTAGATATAGAAACTTGAAAGGACAGCGATGAGCGTTTAGGGTGCGATCTTGCAAACTAAACAACAAATATAAATTGCGACATATTCCAAATTTTAACGCTACCATTACCAAGTTTTGATGTTGTGAAGAATGAGAATGAGGTCACCCAAAGGCTTAGGTTGGCTGAGTTAGCGGTAGCGTTCGTTGTTAGCAATAGAAGGATGTTGGTCCATCTGCGTCAGATTAGCAAGGTAAAGAAAATTACCATTGATAAGAGCCACATGAAGTAGCAATGTTGTCTAATGTTTTATCGAACAACAGAAATATGTTTACCCAAACAGCGTTCACAAACAGGTAATTTTTTCCTTAACAATAAAATTTTGTTTTCATAGAAAATCTTACTTCAAGAACAACTAACTTCAAGTTATGTTCTTAAAATTTTATTAAATAGATTTAAGACTTCCCAAAACTTTAAAATCTCGGTTATGGTATATTATATGGAGTCTTCACTCCAGACACTTGAAATGATCTGGTCCCCGTGAACATTCGAATAATTATTTGTAGTAGCCCATTAATACATTAGGGGCAAGAGGAGCGAAGGGGTATGAAAAGCGGAATCCAAACAATTGCACTATGAAACGTTTTCGCGTTTCCTAAGTAATTATTTGAATTCGACTTGAATGTGGTTCGCCCTAAACCTCTTTCCGTTATTCAAGGAATAAATTTAGTGGGATTAAAGTTCATACAACATCATAATGTATTCATAATTCGAATGTACGTATATGTTATTGTTAGAGTATATTTAAATATGAGACTCAATTTCGTGATATTTGGTATGAGGTAAAATAAATTAAATTAGATTTATCATTGTTTTCTAAAACGTATGCGAACAGTTCACATTGAAATGAAATACGTTTAAAGGGTATTTACTCAAGTTTATTTTAAAAGAATCCCTTCGGGGGCTTCATGCTCTTAACCATATCAGATACTCGCTCGAATGTTTTGTGGCTTAAAAATAAACAGGTATCATAAATTTAATGAAATATCCACTCTGACGTCATCCTGTGAAGGATAGAGTTTGTTGTTGGTAAACAAACGGCCTTTACAGCGTTACCGGACATTAAAGACACCGTGAGCTCCTCAAGCGTAAAATGAAACATTTAATCCGGTTAAAATAAGATTAAGGTTAAGTAAACAAATTGTCAATTGCTGAGATGATGATGATGATGATGAAACAAATTGTTTGACAACCTCACACAAAACACCTCAGTATCCTTAAGACCACAGGTCCTGCAAAGTGTTCGAAAAGCGAGTAAATAAGCACCTGTGAATTGTTTCAACTCAAATATTATACCTACAACAGTATTACTCGTAATTAGTAAGAATTTTCTTGTAATTAGTACGAATAATTCTTGCTTATCAAATTCTTCCTGACAACTAAACGAGTCAAAAATCCCACAACAATCATCTGAGAAAGATGAATAGTTTGAGTCAATCTAAGAACAGATTTAGTATTGTAAGTTCAACTATAAAATGTAGCTGAAATAAACGAACAGTATAAACGCAACTCAATGATCTCGTATGACAGAGTATATTAAATTAATAAGACAACGATTAAATACACACAGAAATTCAAGCTGCAAAGCTCAAACTACATTAAACTGAGATGCAAGTAAAGTCCTCGAACGCCGAGCAAAGTAACATCACTACGCGATGATACACTCAAAGGACGCATTTAATTAGAGAAACATAAAGTGTTTCATAGTGAATTAATAGGGCAAATGCTCTCTTGGATTTTTTATAATGTTGAAAAATGGACGCAACACTTAAGAGTATACAGTAAAAAATGGACAATAAACTGATTAATGTACCATAAATCTACAGCTTCATGAGTGCAACCTTCTTTAACTTTTTGTGTTTTTAAAAAGTTATGCATAAAACTCTTTTGAATGTTACTATTACATCAGTTTGTAACTAAACGGTTAGACGTCTCTTACTAAAAATGATTGAAATATTTCAGCTTTTAACTGAGATTTACCATTTTTTACAAAAACACACAACATCTACTATCTCCGCACTTTTTTCTAAACGTTTTCTTTTAAAAACCCTAATACTCATTATGTACATTATGAGTTTTGGGGTTTCCAAAAAAAAGTTGTTACAAAATAGTTTCAATATTCAGCACGATCAAGATCAGTAGTCCTGGTAAGTGAGCAGTTGCTAACAACTCCCTCATTGGAGAGTGTACATACTGTAGCGACGACATCTGTCTACTGTGGCATAAGTTTCCTGTAAGCAAGTTTTGAGAACTACCAAAGTACCTTCAGCAAATATTAATTGGGGATAAGTTTGTTTAAGCAGTGTGTTTCCTAACTCCATTCAAAGACAAATACCCCCTTACCAGATGACTTGTAGTTTGAGTTTTAGCGAACGTTAGAATTAGGAACTACGAATACCAAACTTAGGAGACTGCAGTCGTGGTTGGAACGTGTACAACTGTGCCCGTGGCTTCTCTACTAAGCATCTTCGTCCTTTAAGCTATTGTCTTCCAGTACTTTAAGACTTATATAATCGGGATTTGGATACATTTTGATAGGTATTTTATTTGAGTATCAATTAGAAAAGTGTTTAAAATATTATTATTCCAAAGGATAGCTGTTACGAAAGTTCTTAAAGTAGTTTGAGTTGGATTGAAATTTTTACCATATCAATATCTATCATTATATTTACAACAAGAGTCTCCACAAATCTAAAATCAATAGTATGCAAGTTTGTTTCATTATATTTTAGGTATCTTTATTATCAAATATTAATAATATCAAAATTGGCCGGCAAACTCAGTTCTGCTCTTATACCATTAGAAAATGAGGCAGTGAACAGACGTTGAAACTGCTAGAACAGTTTACTTTAGCTATTTTCATAGTATCATGTCGTATGGCCTCTTACTGTGGGGAACCGCGGCTAATATTAAAACTATATTCATTCTACAGAAACGAGCAGTAAGAACAATTTATAGACTAGGTTCACGAACTTCTTTATGAAATCTTTTTGAAGAGATTGATGTCTTGACAGTGGCATCTCAATTTATTTATAACAAGCTGACCCGGCGGACTTCGTACCGCCTTTTTGACAGTTTCTATGACAACAAAAAACAAATCGTTAAATAGTTTACGCGTGAAAGGGTATTACACAAACAAACAAACAAACTCACTTTTTTAATAATAAGTCTTTTATTATACTCTTGGGAATATTTGTATAAAATTTCATGATGATCGATTGAATAGTATACCTACGCGTGAAAGCGTAACAAATAACAAACAAACAAACTCACTTTCGTATATTTAGTTAGGTTATATTAACCTAGTTAGGATAGTTAGGGTATAAACTCTGATTTAAACACACATCTACTTATAACGTACACTACGATTGTAACCCTGTAAAGGCCATCCCAATACTATCCAAACTACTCGAAGAATCTAGTAGAGTGCGGGAGCACGCTTGCGTGATGCCATTTCCTCTAGAAACATTCTGACGTTGTTTTGATCGTGATCAAGCAGTGTGGCTTGAGAAACCCTTTAAGTTTCTTGCCACCCTCAAAAAAGTCCGGTGACGCTGTGAAGGCCGTTTACAGATAACAACAAACACTCGCCTAAAAAATATTTTAATAATAAGTGTTTGATTATACTCTTAGGAATATTTGTACAAAATTTCATGATGATCGATTGAATAGTATACCTACGTGTGAAATCGTAACAAATAACAAACAAACAAACTCACTTTCGCATATTAAGTTAGGTTCAATTAGTTTGGATAGTTAGGGTATAAACACTGATTTAGACACACATCTGCTTATAACGTACACCACAATTGTAACCCTGTAAAGGCCATCCCGATTCTATCCAAACTACTCGGAGAATCTAGTAAAGTGCGGGAGCACGCTTGCGTGATGCCATTCCCTCTAGAAACTTTCTAACGTTGTTTTGATCGTGATCAAGCAGTGTGGCTTGAGGAACCCTTTAAGTTTCTCGCCGCACCCAAAAAAGTCCAGTGACGCTGTAAAGGCCGTTTACAGATAACAACAAACACTCTCCTAAAAATTTTTGAGCTTATCAGCAAAACCAATCTTTTTTTATATAATATATTGATTCAACCTTTTTTGAATAAAATTGGATTGAGTTTTCGAACATGTATCAAAATAAAATGTAATTTAAATCAAAAGCACTAAGGAGTATTGATATCAACTTCGAAGCTAATCACCGGCAAAATAACTTTCTACTCCTTTTTAACCCCATCACGGGATGAATTTCAATAAAATACAAAACACGTCTTCCATCAATTCTGTTAAAATAGGTTTATGCAAAATTTGAAATAGATTGGACCAAGGAATCATATTGTCCCATATAAACTTTGCCCCCCTTTTTCATCCCCTTACGGGTAGAATCTCGGAAAATCCTTTCTTATCGAATGCCTACGTTATACAAAGAACATACCCTCCACGTTTTAGGTCTCTACGATCAGCGGTTTAGGCTGTGCGTTGATCCCTCAGTCAGTCATTATGTATAGATTTCTTATTACGACAACCAACTGAAACTTTTACACTTTTTTATTTTTGTATTCCAACAAAACAGACCAAAAGAGATCGGACCTCATACTGCTATGAAACAGACAAATTTCTGAACGCACCTATAAATATTTGACAACCAAGTGACAAAAGACATCAAATGATCTAGATCTAGACTACATCGAAGCCGTGATCAAAACAGCCTCACGAAAACTCGGTATTCTGAACAGGGTGCGGCGATTCTTTACGCCTGACCAGTTGTGCCTTTTGTACAAGACACAGGTACGGTCTTGCGTGGAGTATTGCTCGCACATCTGGGACGGTTCCGCAAAGTACCTTCTCGATGCTTTGGACAGATTGCAGCGTCGCGCTGTACGCATTATCGGCAACGCAGAAGTCACAAATACTCTCGAAACTCTGCAATTGCGTAGAGATATTGCGTCACTCAGCGTGTTTTACCGTTTATACCATGGCGAGTGCTCTGAAGAACTCTTTGACCTCATCCCTCCTTCTCCCTTCTTCCATAGGAGTACGCGTGCTGCTCTCCGGAGTCACCGCTTCACAGTCTCAAATATTCCATCACGCACTAAGAAATTTGGTGACTCATTTTTTTGTCGCACTTCCAAAACATGGAATAGTTTGCCTGCACACGTTTTCCCTCCTTCCTATGATATGGGGTCCTTCAAACGAGGCGTGAAGAGGCACCTTGTGGGCCGGCAGAGTGAGGGTAACTGATGCTGCGTTATTTTCACGCTGCACCAGTTGTCATCGCATCTGGATTCCATATTCACTTAACATCAGGTGAAATGGAGTCATTTGCCGTGCTATGTATAAAAAAAAAATAAAAAAAATGTTTCACAGCTAGGAAGCCATAACACACCATAGTTCGGTGCTCATTTGAAACCGAACTATTGCAACTGAAAAGTTTCAGTAGTTCGGTCAACCGGACTAACAAACGGACTACTGCTACCAGAGGAAAATAATAATAACATTTTGTTGACCTGGCACGGCGGGCTTCGTGTTTCCATGACAACAAAACAAACAAATCATTTTGTATTGGAAAATTAAATTGTCGTTTTTAGTATTTTCCGTTACTTAGGTATTATTTATGTTTCTCACCGTTTAAACCTTTCCTGAACTTCCACTAATATTTTAAAATCAAAATTAGCCAAATCGGTCCAGCCATTCTCGAGTTTTAGCGAGACTAACGAACAGCAATTTATTTTTATATATATATTGATTGAATAGTTCTGAATTTTTAATTTTGAATAGTATAATTTGTTTCTTTCTTAGATCAATAATGCCAGCCTAGTCTAGTCTTCGATACTAACAGCGAAAACTCACTGATACCTAAAGCTATTAAAGTATTTGGTTTCCAAATATCCACCTGAATTTGAAGCAAAGAGACAACTTTTCATTTCATTTCCGTTTCCCTGAAGTTCTCAACGAAAGTATATAAGTATTTGTTCAAAATTTCCAAAGACGGGGTGCAATCAAGAGCTCGCTTCGATCGCAACAAGTTTCAACTTTTCCTGCCAGAGTCCAAGTTGTGACCCGTGGAGGGGTTTTATCTTCATTTCGAGACTGATGAAATTTTTAAACTTTTCAAGACGATTGAATTTGCTACTAACTACCTCAAAGTGAATTTAATAAAGAGGAATTGCGAATGTCGATATACACGTAGTTGTGAACAAATTTAATAATGCATAAAATGAATATGAACAAGGATTTAATTTTTAATGATTGTACCTACTCATCAGTCTATACATACTTTGTTGCTTGGCTCTCAGTTATTTCGTGATCTATGACCTCTCGCTGGTCATGTCTTTGTACTTGTTTTGCTTAACATAAAGGAAGGATGAATTACAACATCCAGCGCAATCATTCTGATATTAAGCACTGTTTCCGAACTCGATAGTTATACAGGCTTAATATTTGTATTATGTCCAACTCTGTATATAAATATAAGTAAACATTTGAAATTAAAATTGTTATGTATTTTATTGTTGTTGTTGTTGTTGTACTATCAACGTAATTTCTACATTACAGTAAAATATGTAAAGGGTTTTAGTTTCATCAAAAGGATTTGGATTATCTTTTGTACATTAATAAATATCAACCTATAAAAACAAAATTTTAGTGAATCACAAAATAAGCTTACATTTAAAAGTAACATAACTCTTTGGTATTCATTAAATTTCATATTTTTATACACGGTACCCTAAAAAGAGAGGCATCGTCAGGTGCAGCCGACTTAACACAATTGAGTTCGTTATTCTGAGCGTATTGTTCGCGCTATAGAGACTTACTGCGCCAATCCGCGATCGTGCCAAGATTAAAGAGCTTAGAACATACCAAACAATCTCGCCTTTTAAAATTAAACTGCAATAGCACAGAAAGTAATTTCGTTCCTTATGGTATAATACAAATGTAATTGTCAGTTAAATTCTAAACAATGAATATGTTACTTACTCGTACATAATAAGTTGTGTTAACATAATAAGTTAAGACCTTAACAATCAAATCCGAATTTAACTGACAATAATATATTTAACTTACTTGCAAATTCCTTGCTGCGCCTGTTTTTTTGTGTTTGTCTAGGTCTGCCTTGGCCTGCAGGTTAACAAAAACCTAGACAAAATGAAAGGGAAGGAGAAGTAGTAAGATGTAGTAGTCGTTTCAGTAATCTGAAGATTTGGAGTAGTTTTATTAAACCATTATAAGAGAATTCTAGACTATATTATTTCCAGACAGTAATATTTTTCCATTCACGTTATATCTATATTATATCTTTATAAATATGAACTGCCTCTAACTAAATTAGACAGTAATATAGAGAGACATAAAAATACTTATGAAAATTATTAATTCAATATAGCTACTTAAAATTTAAGAAAATAAGTCTCACGTACTCAGACTAGACAAAGGAAATCACGGCTGCCATATAAATCTTGATAGTGCCCGCCCACAGGAGAAATATCGCTTCATCGCCGGCTTAACGCGTAAACGCGTTTTGTTTCCATTTTCAATTTTATGTAAAGCGATTCTATCAATTTTAAAATCGCTGCCCAGACAGGAAGTCAGATCGAAATCGTGGCGGTGCAGAGGAAATTGCTCATTCTCACGCCACCAACCGCCTTCACTCCGGGGAATCCGTTCTAATGGAAAAAGTTAAAAAAATATACAAAACTTTTTATTACAAAAGCATAGTTGGACTGGTCGCAGCAGTAGATATCGCTAAACTGTTACGCAGTTGCGGGTTTAAATTTTCAATCTAAGTTTTTCATTGGTTCTCGCTACAATTACTTGCTTCATTCGTTTGCCAATTTTTGCTAAAGCCCACTTTGCCTTATGTTAAGAATGAGCATTAGGTATTCGTAGCAATTCTTGAACTGAAAAATAGAATTGTCAAGTATTTACCTTGAATTCGTTCCAAAAGCAAAACCTGATGATCACGACGGCATAAAATATAAATATGGCAGTTGTTTGCTAATATATTGAGACTATGATTTTAAAATATTTTGGTAACATAACTTATCAGTGTCTAATAAAAGATAACCAAATTTTCAACGAAGTCAATCGCTGCGAATTTTTGAGTCACCTATATTTATCTGAGGATAAACGTTAATGATTTAAGCTATCAATGATAACAGCTGATACTGTACATCGACTTATCTAGGTTTCGGATCGACCCGAACAGTTGTGTACCAACCATACAGGATTGTGTGTGTGTGACTTATTACAGAATCTATCAGCTCTCTGATAAGGACCAATTTGCAACACCAATATGTGGTAATTATGATTTCATATAATACTTGTATACGTAGATACATTCACGCGTGTTTTCCTTCATTAATTTCTCCTTTCCTATTCATTCGATTACGTTTACAAAACGAAAATTAGCACGGCATTGAAGCAGCGCCCCCTGACGACATACGGAATGAGTTAAATGTTGCCATACAAATTCACGTTTTCGTTAATGTGATCGAATGGCGAATGAAACTCGCACTTGGCACCCTGATAGGTAGGCCGATATCACGGACTATCACTTTATACATACTCGTAGTAGTGACATACTTCACTTAATTCTTCCAATTGCAAGCTCGTCTATTCTTGCTACTTCTGATCTAACAAGTATCCTTTTCATAAAAATAACATCACCTAGCATAGAATGTACGAGTATGCCTTTGTATGCCTTTGTATATCTGTAAATTAAGTAAACAGCCTATATTACTGTCCCACTGCTGGGCAAAGGCCTCCATCATTGCAATCAAGTCATCGGTACAATTGATGGGTGATGGCTTAATCACCACGCTTGCCAAATGCGGGTTGATGATCACAAACCCGGGCTATGCATCGAAAAATCCGAAATATATTTTGCCTTACCTGGGAGTTGAACTTGGGACCATCGGGTATCGGGCCGAGCGCTCTGCCAATCAGCCACCGAGGCATCAGTAAACCTGATCCATTAACATTCTTTCTGTTAATTAGCGTAGTCATTATATTCTTATTCATGTCTACAAAACCTCTTTAAATTTACTCATCAATTGCTGTCACCACATTAGGATCTTCTTCCACGCTTCATTCCTTATAATTTAATCATCAAAGTTTAATTGATTCTGATCGTTATCGGAAGGGAAATACTTTTCGCTTATCCGCCAATCGGTTAGAGGTTGTACGGAAATAGCATACCTCTAAAACCACGTCACCATATGGCGGTGCAAGATTCAGTGGACTCCACTGCTTTCTTTGCCACTAAAAATGTATCCCACAGGTCAATCAGGCCTCATCTGCTATTCTAAATAAGGGGGAGGGGGGAGAGGTTAATATATTTTATCGTACGGTGTATTAGTAACACTCAATATAAAAAAAATATCTAATCATGTAGATATTAGTCGTCTGCTCATACATATTCTAACCTATCAAGGATATTGACATTACTAAAAAGTTATATTTAATTGTTCACGTGAAGTATAGGTACTTCCAAATAGCTGCATATAAAGCAAAACCGGAGTGGTTTATGCAAAGGGATTTTTATAGACATCATTTTATTTGCTGAAAGAACTACCATATTGAGATTATACAAGTAATACATAAATGTTTATATTTTTTTAAACTATAGCTGTTAGCTCCCATTGCGATTTACAGCCTACCCGCAAAAAGGGTAATTCATATTATTATACTTCTGGCTATAAATTTCTAAATCATCTCATCTCAGCCAGAAGACGTCCACTGCTGGACAAAGTTTCTGAATTACTTATAGTCAAAATTGTGTCCGTGTCCATATATGGAGAAACCATCATGAGGCGACAAATAATAAATTTATCATTTTAAACATTAAAATGTTCAAAATAATTTTTAACGCAAATTTTGTTGCGAACAAATTACAAAAACACAAATGTTGAAAAAATTTCCACGAGCAGGATTTGAACCTGCACCCTTTTGACATTCCGGGTCAGGTGCTCTTCCAATTGAGCTATCGTGGTTCTAACCAGCCCGCCGAAATTATTCAACACTTTTTACTTTGTAAGCCAAAGGCACTCATTCAATGTCAACAACTACCGTCATTAACATCCGATCATAATATTTTTACAAATATTAAAGATTAGTTAAGAAATAAGCAAGCTATTTTATAAAATGTTCAAAATAATTTTTAACGCAAATTTTGTTGCGAACAAATTACAAAAACACAAATGTTGAAAAAATTTCCACGAGCAGGTTTTTTTTTTATTTTTATTTTTTTATTATTATAAACCTTTTTTTTTCTACATAATGAATGATGATTCTGAAATATACTTTTATAAAGAAAAAATATCGTTCAATAACATCAGTCATAATTGCCAGCTTATGGGCATTTAATGTCTCGAGCGCTGAGCGAAGAGCGTCCCTGCCATTATAACAGCTTTAAAAGATGATTGAAACAAAAACTTTTTCAATATTAACATTTCTTTTTTGCTTTAATTTCAGTTGCTGCATCTGTGATCTCATCTGCAAGGTCATTAGTGGCATCATATCGTTTTTTATCCTTATTGGCTTAGTGATGCTCCTTGTCTGGCTCTTCGTTTGGCGATAAATTTGACATTTTAGAGAGTAAGAAGATGGACGGACCTGAGAAGTTAAATGTCTAGTTATAATTTACCCAAACAATAAAAGGTTCCTTAATAAAAGCTATAACTTATTATTAGAATACAATATTTTATTTATATTTGTCATTTAAAATAGATATACCTAAGTTTTTGTTTATAATAATAATAGTCAAGAATCAAACAGTAAATATATTTATTGCAATGTTGGTGGTTGAGTGCAACGGAATGATGATGCACTTTGGTGCTTTGAGACGTTGAGTGTGTAATCATGTCTCAATGGTTTAACCATGGCAAAGGTAAAACTCTTACGAACTACAGCGTCATGAACTCAAGTCGCCAAAATGATAGCCGACCTCCGATAGGAGATGGCCGTCAGAAGAAGAAGAATCATTCCTTAGCAAAGACCACATACCATGTAGGTAAGATGCGTGTGTGATATATGATGTACACATACTACAGTACATACAAAGATAAATATTGTTACCAAAGAATATAAGCTAGCTTTTTCTAATACTTATTATTTTATGAACTTTTCTATATTTATTATCAGACGATATCTGAGAGTGTATACTGTAACTGCTTGTTTTCTTTAATTGTTTTAAAGAGTTTCTAAGCAGTTCCTCTAGTTTATTACTGATATCATGTAAGTACATTTTCATGTATTAAAGTTTATATATTATGTGTAATGTAAATTATTTGTAATCTTATCATAAAAAGTTCTGCAGATTTGGGTATTGTGAATTGGTATATTGATAATGTTATTACTGGTAGTATAAGTACGTACATATAGTATAGTAATACGAAATAACGATTTCAAGAGACAAAATAATTATATTCAATATAATTATTGACATCAAATCTTCTGTCTCAACATCTGAATTATGAATTTCTTACCACTTGTTGTTGCAGAAAGAAAATACAATCATTATTCATGCGTAATTGTTGTAAGGAAATACAAAAAAACAATTATAGTGTCTAAAGTTTAAAGAATTTAAATAACTATAAAAAAACTGTTCGACCAAATATTACTTACTATACTATACTTAATATTTTTATTAAAAATGTAACTTTTGTGTAACTACCAACATTTTTAAACGTGACGCTACGTACAATTGTGAATGTTTCCTATTACTTATCATAAATAGGAAGCACATACTTATTAAACTATTTTGAGCAGACGAGTTCTTTTTTATTTTATTCCTTTGACGGTCTTTGTTGTCTGCCACCCGAATGGTTTCGGGTTTTGATTTCCATTTAATTAGGGTAAAATGTTTTTGTGATGAGCACAAAAATCACGATTAGAAGAGTCTCGATTGCTTATGAACTTATTTATTTAATGTGTGGGTGAGGAAATTTATTTATTTATTTATTTTGAAAAGGACAGCTAACAAAACATACAGTACATAAGTCAAATTAATCGTACGCTGATAATATTTTTTATATAAAAAACCAACTTCTTTTACCACCTCTTTTACAACCAACATTTATCACATAAATAGCAATTAATACTGGCTCCAGAGACAGGAACCTTTTCACAATGCGTGCCATATCGAGGAGAACTGCCTTCTGAATCAGGCCCTTGATCCAGCCGCCTAACGAGAGCCTCATTAGATGTTGATCGAGGCTCTTAGCCATCAGGTCGTTGGCCGTAACAACAATCGGTGTGATGACAGCCGAATCCACAATTATTATTATTATTATGTTATATATTATAATATTATTTTATAAATGTTTAACAGATCCGTTTCAAATTAAACGGTTTTCTACAAAGAGTATTGACAATATATCATTCAAACTATTTTTTACGTGTAAAAAGACAAGTTCTGGCACCAACGAACGGTTTTTCTGCTTTTTCTCCTTGACAATGTCATTGATGATAATGTCAGTGATACTGTCATAAGAAGATGCCAGTGACTTTTATTTTACAGACGCATCTTTACTTTGATTCACGCAAATGAGTACTGAATAATATTTATAACTATCTACATTCCTGAGGAAGTTACAGGTACTTTACATCTTATTTCCTTTTTTTGATGGTCTTTTCAAATATTCCTTCAATTTAATGTTTTACCTGAGTAACTTCTATTTCGAAGCACTTAGGAGTTCAAGATTCTCTAAGTTACAAAAAGTTAATTAAGCCCTTAGTGCTAGTTCCATTATTGTCGCAAGATGACAGTCTTTAACATTCAAGGCAAGCATTGGGCGAGTGTGGTCAGTTGTGGCCCTATCTCCCCCAGTGCTACTGTCTACAGAGAATAATAATTATTTACGGGATTATAACGATGTTTTTCTTGTGTGTGAGTATCCGATATTAAGGCACAGTTGCATGCGCCATCATCACAGATGTACAATCCACAGATGTGTAATCCCTTTAATAATAATTATTCTAATGTGACCATGATAGTTAAAAAAGTTATATTGTATACTGAGAGTTCCTGAGCCTGGCAGCCTACTGCCAGCCTATGAGTATATGACGTTCATATGGTGTACAAAAACTTTTGTTTTACTCTTTATTACATTCTACAAAGTAAAACATTTTGCTTAAGCTTCTTGGATCTGTTTCTATCTTATTAATAATTGGTGAAATAGTAATAAGCGTTCGTTTATTACTATTTCAGCTGTAAATCCTTATGACTTATATGCCATTGTGGTTCCTCCTTACAGTAAGATCTGAAATTACTTACGTTACGCTTTGCATGGACGACAATGTGGTGAGTACAATTTTATCAGAGCCTCAGTAGTGAAATAGATAAGACCTCGAATGCTCACAAAAACTGTTTATTTAATAGGTGACTGATATTTTTTATCTAAACCAGGGCGAATTAAACAGGGGATTTAATTGTAAATCAACATCAGTGGTCGGGACAGATTGACTTTTATCTAAACTACATGAAGGGACACGACTTGGAACTGTTAATTCCACCAAATTTTGATGCCGTCATTCCGTGTGCCGGTCTTCTGCTTTTCTTCGCCCACCATTCGGTTAAAGCCTTATTCCAGCTTCACTTGAATACCACCTAATGCACTGTTGTTGATGTCACAAACTTGTTAAGTAAAGTAACTTATGCTATTGGACGTAGCACCTTATCATGCCAACAATATAAAGCGATGGTATTCATGCAAGGTTTATATATAATTATACTCGTATAATTTGAAAAAAGACAAAGTGTTGGAAAAATTCCACGAGCGGGATTCGAACCCGCACCCCATGACATGCCGAATCAGGTGCACAACCAACTATGCTATCCTGGCTCAATCCAACTCGCCGAAATTGATCAACATTTTATTTTACAACTTTTTCAACACTTTACCTTTTTTCAAATTGTAATTTGTTCGCAACAATATTTGCGTAAAATTATATGTAAATAATTATAAATATAGTCGTATAGTCATTAAAGCGATGGAATATTTTCATTATGTGATAATCCTACAATACTTTATTAACTTGGGGCTTCATCGTCAGCCTCTAGCACTACAGTAATTGATGTATTTAGATCTGCTTTTTTCAAATTCGGAATATTACTATTCTTTTAAGAAATTAAACTAAATAATTTTCTATTTTGCTTTTCGTTATGTACTAATGGTCGCCCAGTGGTCGAAATTCGACCGTAATTTTTTTAATGCTGCACGGATTGTATCCTAAGAAACGAAAAATTTAAAAAAATTGAATGTGAGTTTGGATTGGCATTGACAGATGACGGCCGCATTAAAGACAATCAAGGACTTCTTGGCGGGAAAGTGAAGAGTCATATCTGCGGTTTTGTTTTATTTCGAAAATTTGTGTTATGTCGAATATTAATGTGAAATAATAGTGGATTGTGATTGTGAATGTGCATGAGTGTTTGCAAATGAAACAAAACAGTGCAACGTCACTTTTCAAATTCTCTCAAGAAGTCCGCCCGAGAGGGACCAAACCTAGTAAGGTTTAGTTGATCTCTCTTTGGTTAGTAGGGTTTATTTTAAGTAGGTATGTCTGGCTACTATACTACGAGTATAAGAGTGTGTGTTGAGAGTGAGTGAGAGTGAGTGTTAAGATAGCCAATTTATAAATCCAGGTGTTTCGTAGTTATAAATGAGAATATATTGCCGAAGCCTGTAGCACAGTTAACACTACACAAGCTTCGACGTTTCCATGTTTTAAATGTTAATATTGTATTGTTCTAATAAAGATTTATTATTATTATTATTATTTTTCTTTCCAGTTGTATACTTGGTATATTCTGCCAATTGCTTCAGCTATCTATTCTAGTACTTACTGTAGTTGTTGCTGTGGTATTGGTAACATGGACAATGAAATATGTGAGAACAAACTCATGAAAACGCAAATGAAATAACGTAAGTATTTTATATAAACATTTACAATTATTGAATTAGATAAGATCTTCTTCCAAAGTGGAGTGATAGTATAGTGCAGTTTGCAGGAATTTGCCTTATATGAAATGGACATGAGCTCGCAAAAAGGGGTGCGAATTTTTAACAGGGGAGAGTAAATTATCACACTATGATAATCACCAATTAGAACGAGAACCCGGAACACGCTTGTTTAATGCCATTCCTTCTAGAAACCCTAGATAGATAGTTATGATCACACTGCTTGAAGAACCTTTTAATTTTCTCGCCGCCCGACGCATCCTCTTCAAATAGTCCGGTGACTCTGTAAAAGTTGTCTGAGGACAGTAGCAAATAGCAAAACTACGATATCAATTCAGAGTGGTCCCTTTCACTCGTATTCGAACACAGCGGTGAAAGTGTTGACACTGAAAATTTTCGAAGTCTTAAAAAAACAAATTGTAGTTAATACAAATATAATTTTATTTTCAATGTGTATTTTTTCATTTTTAATTTCTAAATCATCGGTGAGATTCGAATAACGAACTTCTGATTGCGTGCAGATTGGTATGGATACCAAATTTGTTATGGTCGTGTGGTCCAATACAATTTGCTGTACTATTCGAGCGCCTTCACTTTTATTGCGCAAGTGTGAATCGCCCCTTTTTCATACAAATCTTGTCTTAAACTGAACCCTATCTAACTTGTGTCGCTTCTTTCGACGTTAGCCTCGAACAAAGTGTCGCTATGTTCTATTCTCGGATCGCGAGCATCATCCACCCCTACGCGACACTTTGCGACAGTGCAATATTCATGAGGAACACAGCGCGATCAGGATCCTTACTTTAATCTCTCGATCCCTATTCAAACGCCTCAGATAATCTTATAGGGACACGTTTTCGCGATGCCATCCTCTCTAGAAACCGTCAAAGCATGTTAGGTCACCACGGCTTGAGGAACCTTAATTTCCTCCACCATCCTACCAGCATCTTACTTTGATAAATAGATGCTTTCCCACTCCAAAGCTATACGACAAATTTCCGAGCCATATCCCTGACGACCCCAACGATTACATCACACTTGCAAACGCTCAGAAGATTAATAATGAGTGTTCTGACGACTAGATATAAGATAAAGTGTAGATAGTTTCTGTTTTTGATGAAGTTGACATAAATGTTTTGTTTCTAGGTTATAATAGACTTTACGAGAAACATAATAAGTGAAGATGTAATTTACGGACTGTGCAGAATTATTATTTTTTCTTTCATTCTCATGGAAACTGTACTTTTTACATTGACAGTCGCAGTTTTCAGTGTTTTGTCATTTTAAATATAAATGTTTGAAAACAATGTATAGTCAATAAAATTGTTAATTATAATTTCCAAAAGTAATGAAAGTAATAAAGGCATAACATACCTATTTCACAGTTATTTGCATTAGACTCTGTTAAAATAATATGTTATTGAAATGGAACGCAAACCTTTAAAAAATGTGGTAAGCCAAAAAATCTGTTTTCTGAGTACATATAATATATTATATTAGTTTTAACAAATTTTTAAACAATGAAACAACGTCTACGGAATTTAAAGGATATGGCCAATTTTTCTATGGACGTAGATGTAGTTAATAATTTTCATTTACAGCAATGTTTTATGGTGTTTTGTTTTCGAGAATATTAGCAGATTTTACGAGTATTCTCGTGTTTAAAAAACTCAAAGAACTTGTCAGTTAAAAGTACTAGACGTCAAGCTTAGACCATATAACCAATGGACGTGACAAGCAGGACAAATCCCCTCTGCCAAAATACGTGGCCATATGACCATATGCGTTATATAAAACCAGTTGACGCGAGTCCGCTGCCATTTAGCATCGTTTTGTGTCGCGAGACATTGCTCCGAGAAAACTGGTTAATTGTGCCGATTTTTCGTGTAAAAGGCGATATGCCACTTCAAATCTGCGGGAACATAGCGTTTTCTACCATATGTGAGTATTCTTATTAACTATTAAGTTTGCCTTGTTGCAACACAAGAAAAAGATAAAAAAATACAGTGGTACAATGGTAGATCGCTCGTAGTAGAAGTCTATAGTGATGTGACAAAGTCATAGAATGAATGATTGATATGAATGAATGTATGTTTTTCTTAGCCACTGAACTGCGTTCAACAATCAGTTTTTTGTGTTTAGTGCATCTGCTCGAGTAGAAGGATTACTTAGGTAAATGGCAAATAAATAAAATAAATTTATCTTAGGTTGGTCTTTACTAATATTATAAAGAGGTAAAATTTGTGAGTTCGTTTGTTTGGATGTCCGGCCGGAACCACTGATCCAGTTCTGAAAAAAAATCTTTAATATGAAGCTACATTGGCCTGGAGCACTCCAGGTACTATTTACTTCGGGAAAATAAGTGGTTTCCATGGGAAACTCAAGTCTTATGTTTGTTTGGGTGTAGGGAGTAATCTCCAGAACTACTGATCCAATTTTTATGAAATTTAGTACGGAAATAGTTTGATACGTAGGAATGAACACAGATTACTTTCTTACTGCGAGAAAATAAGTGTTTCAAGACAAAGACATCTCTATTTTTAACCATATTGTGTATATGTATATATATGTATTGTGATATACTTTAACCTAAAAATCAATATGGTTAAAATTAGAGATATCTTTGTCTTGAAACAATTATTGAAACTTGAAACATATATTGTGATATCTTACTTAAATTCATCTTTATTACTTTATTCGCGTGGTCTTGATTTTCCCGTAGAACAAACAAACAATACAAACAACAAACATACAAACAATCAAATCTTTCGTCTTTATAATATTAGTATAGAAAATATAGCCTTTAGCACTCGGGGATAATGTAGCTTCCTATTACTAAAAGTATTTTTTTAAATCTATCAGTAGTTTCAGAGATTACCCCCTTACAAACTCACAAACACACTTACAAACATTGTCTCTTTATAATCATGTTATAGAAAAATTCGAAATCAGTACCTACTACTACGGTTGATTTTCATGATATTTACCGATTACTTTATATACAAACAGTGCTTTTTGCCGAAGTGAAAAATAGTCTGAATGATTTCACATTCAACATTTTGTTTATTCATCCATCAAGAACGCATTACCATTCGTTCTTAATGTCCCCTCACTAACTTTTCTTTATGTATACGTAGAACAATTGCATATTTACACAATAATTTGTCGGTGTGTAAGCGTTTTTTGTTTGTGGTCTCGTTTTTTTGTGGTGTGCGTTTATAGCAATAGAAAGAAGTGTATCTGTGCACGTTACTCATATTTTCGTAGAGTGATGTACGTGTTTACCTCGCCTCCCGCTTAAAGTGGCAGAAAATATTGTTCAGTCATATACCGCTTTGGCACGTCCATTGGTTATATGGTCTAACTAAGACGTCAAGAGTTTCGTTTTTACGCCTTAATCACATTATTGACAATTGGTGTATGCGCTATGACTTTGCTATTTAAAAGAGTAAGGCGTTTTAATATAATTATATTATTTAGGTTTTGAAATGCTTGGTTATTTACTTTACAAAACTAGAATGAAAGAAAGAAAGAAAGAAATAATATTATTTATTGACATACACACACACACACACACACAAATACAATACAGTCAAAACAAAGCAAACATTAATAAGAATAAAAAGGAAAACAAGAAAAAACAATTAAATGAGAATAAAAACAAAAAGCAGTGTGTGAGGCCATCAAGGACCATGTCTAATACCCCCACGATACTCAAAGATGGGCTGAGTACCGTAGGGAGGGCCGGAGGGAGACGACGATGTCTGTTATAAAATAACAAAGAAACAGAGTAATTAAAATACAAAATATATTAAATATTTAAAAGTAAATAGATATAATTTAAGGTATAATATTAAATATAAATGGCCACAATCCTCAAACAAAAAGTCTTGGCTATATGGGTTAACCCAATTGTTCTGGCTCTTATGACAAGTTGTCAAGAAGACATTTAGACACAAAACTTTGCCATTGATGCCAGAACAAAAGAAGAAGAAATGCCACGTAATAGCCATCACATGTGGGCAACATTGACAGCCACAGCCAGACTTGAGCTCATGACGTGGCAAGCGAATGTTGGATGAACGATGGACGAAACTAAAAAGTATGAAATAAACCAAATTATTAAAATAAAACAAAAAACCAAGCGGCTGTGGCTAGCTCAATAAAATCCGCACTCTCTTTGGTTGGTGATGGCGATGGATGGATGATTTGGCGGGGGGACACCCGCCTGCGATAACTATCAATATTCAATGTTTGTTGTTCAATGTAGCTTGTTTTTTTCTTTTTAGTTTTTTCTCTTTGCAGTTATTTTTTATGTTAGTCCGGTTTTTACAAGTATATAGTTGTTTTTTATATAGTTGTTTTAGCAATCGGGTTTTTTGTTTTATTTTAATATTTTTTTTCTAAGTAAACCTTGTTTAAATAAATGTAAAAGGAAATCGTATTGCTTGAATATTTAAAATGGTTTCCAAGATTTAATATAGATACTAAATCATCATCATCACCAGTGTCCACAGTAGTCCCCACTACTGCTATATTAATGCGTTTTTTATGGCGAACAAATACTAATCCGTATAAAATGTTGGGTGTTTTTATGAGCACAATGTTGAAGAAGAAAAGAAAAGTTAGTTTTTTCTCTTTGCAGTTAGTTTTTGTTAGTCCGGTGTTTACGAGTATATAGTTGTTTTTTATATAGTTGTTTTAGCAGTCGGGTTTTTTGTTTTATTATAATATTTTTTTTCTAAGCAAACCTTATTTAAATATACGTAAGAGGAAATCGTATTGCTTGAATATTTAAAATGGTTTCCGAGATTTAATATAGGTACCACATCATCATCATCACCAGTGTCCACAGCAGTCCCCACTACTGCTATACTAATGCATTTTTTATGGCAAACAAATACTAATCCGTATAAAATGTTGGGTGTTTTTCTGAGCACAATGTTGAAGAAGAAAGAAAAGTTAGAAAAGAAGAAAAAGTTGCTGAGAATTCGAGAGTAAGTAACAAATGTTCAAATAATTTTTAACGCAAATTTTGTTGCGAACAAATTACAGAAACACAAATGTTGAAAAAGTAAGTAACAACTTAAAATTCCATGGCTATTTAAAAATGTATACAGTAAATAATTTCTATACTTTTATTATGCCGTTATGTACCGAGTACTTTAATTAACTACCGATAAAATCAACGTCCAATATTTTAGAGCAGTAGATTATTTGATTGCTAATGCAACCTCGATAGTAATTGGTATGGACACTATGTGTTCTGATCATTATCTACTTCAATTAAATCACTTTTCCTGGTAAATCTCAATTCAAGTAGATTCACTCATCAATCGTAGTCCAATAGTACGAGAGGGGACCGTAAGAAACCCTACGTCACTTGATACTAAGATAAGCGCTATGGCACACGTTCAGAAAAGTGATGCTAAGCTTGGATCAATTAGTCAATGGATACCGATTTGGCCGAAAGTGCAAAAAAAGAAGCTACTTCTTGTGAAAAAAAACGTGACACTTTACATCATTTGATACCGATGTAATACTTACGGCATCAGTTACTAATTTATTTGTAGTGACAGATAAAGCCAGTCTGCCAGTTCCTATCTGGCCGAAAGTACTTGGCAGACGGTCTTAAAGGTGACGATTCGGGTCCCTATTTTACGTCATCTGATACAAAGGTGAACATAGTGGCAGATGTTAGGTATCAACCCTACGTTTAAGTATAAATTAGTCTGCCAAACTTATTATGGCCGAAACACCCCCATTATGTCAACCATATTTTGTGACGATACTAAGAAGAAAGTTTTTCGATTATTTTGTTTATTTATATTGTATTACGTTATTATGTTACTCGTTAACATGTCACTGGCCAACAGTACTTTTTTATTAATTCTATTTATTTATTTCTTAAAAAAGAGTAGGTCGCAATGCACAAGTCGAAAAAAATAGTATAAAAACCTCACATGATTCCCAAAATGTTATACATGAGGCGTTATCTAATTCCCATTCGTTTATTCTAATATTTGCAGAAGACTGACATGGATTGAAATGGATCACGTTTATTAGAAATCAAAAACAAAAAAGAAGCCTGCGTAAAAAATAACAAGTAACTAAATAGAAAATCAACTGAAAAAGCCGGAACAAGATAAAAATTCAATGTATGCAACATCATACATAACACACAGTCGCACTGTGTTTTTTGGGACCCAAAATCGGACATACCTCTCATATTTTAATTACGTATAGATTACCATTTTAAGCATGGAAATCAAACTCCCATTTTTTTCTCATTTTTATAGTTTTGCAGAAAATCGATGTCAAAATTGTATGGGTATGGGGTTTTAGCTTAGCCTATCGAGGATGGACTCCTTCCCATACCACATGAAGCACTTCATCGGAAATGTGACTCGCCCTATACTTGCTATACATTAAGTAGAAATCATATGAAAACCGTCAATATAATTTCTGAGGTTAGGTAGGTATTCATCATCATCAGCTCATTTATGTCCCCACTACTGGGGCACGAGCCTTCCCTATGGATGGTTAGGGAGAACGAGCCATAAACCACCACGCGGGCCCAGTGCAGATTGGTGGTTGTTAACGACTGCAATTGCAGCCGGGAGCAACGGCTTTACGTGTCTTCCGAAACACGGAGTAGCTCGAGATGATTGACGACCTCCTTGGTCGAGTGGCTTGCACACCGGTTTTCAAGGTGTCGCCATCTCTGAGGTCCCGGGTTCGATCCCCGGTCGGATCAATTTAGAAATACCTGTTTTTCTAAATTGTTTCGGGTCTGGGTGTTTCCTATGTATAATAAGCAGTGGTCGGAGTAGGTATATTGATTTTAGATACTTGCGTCATGATATCATAACATGGACATGCATTTCTTCCGGAATGTACCGGAGTTTCCAAAAATTTGGTAAATAGAGTAATAAAATAAAAAACCATATGTAAGCAAACAAAATTGTTTATTGTTAATACAAATAATCATTATTACAGTTTTATTAAAAATAATTATTTTTAATCCTCATCGGTTACAAGTTCTACATTTTGATTTTCTGTCTCTATACAATTAAAATAAATAACTATAATTTTTTCAATATTTTCTAATTTTAAGCTATTTCTTTTAACATCTAAGATCCATTTGTAAGTGGAAAATGATCGTTCAACATCTGTAGATGTCAATGGAGCGAATTTGAAATAAAGTTTCTGATTATTTGCTACGCTTTTTTCAATACTTTCGCTGTATTCTCTAATTGTATCTAAATCTGGATTTCGTTCCATAACTGATTCTATTTTATTTTTTATATTCTCATTATTGCACTCGTTAAGCGTAGCCCTTACTTGATCAAATACTAAAAGTGAATCAGCTAGAGATAAATTTTGTTTTTGTAACTCTTTTAGGGCTAGTAGTATAATAGAGTAATTTTCTTCAATATATTTTAAATCATTTTCTAAATTTTGTTTTTCCAAAATGTTTTTTGCGTTTCGTATGGCTATAGCATCAGAACTGCTCAAGCAGGATAAAACTTCTTTTATTTTATCTAAATGTTGAGCGTAGTAAGATGCTGCCTGTAACCAAGTACCCCATCTGGTAATGACTGGTTGCGGAGGCAACGGTAAGTCAGGATATTTTTCTTTTAAAATGTTTACCCTACTAGGAGCCTTTAAAAATACTTTTTTAACATTTGATATAAGAATATCAACATCGTTGTATTCTGACCTTATCTGCTCACTTACACGATGAAGAGCGTGCGCCAAACATGTCACATGCTTCATTTCAGGTAAGTAATGTTTTAAATTTCGCCCTGCAGATAGCATGTACGCTACACTGTCAGTGCAAAGCATTAAAATATTGTCAACTTTCGCTTCAAAAGTGTTTTGCCATAAATTTTCTAGACATTGCAGTACAAATTGTGTTATTGTTTGTCCATTTACTGCTGTTAGCATTTTACAAGCAATCAAATAAGGCCGGCCTGCACTATTACTAGGATGCAATGGTTTTATTAGGAAATTGACTATGTATCGACCAAAAATGTCTGTTGTCTCATCCAGCGATATCCATAGTTTCTCATTTTTATTAGTTTCATAAATCGAATTGATTTTATTCCTATAAAACTTCTCCAAATAAACTTTTCGTAACTGTGATTCGTCAACCACTTTACGATTGGTACAAACGCAACAACAAGTACTGCACATATATTTCTGAAAAAACTCTTTGAACGCTGGATTTTTCATTTGCGACCAAGGAATATTGCATAGAATCAGGAACTTAATGAGGTCGAAGTAAAATTCCTCTTGCGGTCTCTTAAATTTTCCTTGATGTACAGCGCCTTCAATGTGTTTGGTAATGTTGCCTCTATTCACAGCTTTCAAATGACTTTCACACTTTGTACAGTATATAGTGCCACTAGCGTTATCGTAAAGTAGCTCAGGATAGTGCAATAACCACTTTTGCACTGTTTCAGCCTTGACCTTTGCCATATTTATTTATATCTCACCTAAAACAATGATTTAAATTTACAATATATACATACACAACTGTAAAGTCGATAATGAAATTCTGTTTCATATAAAGTGTTTTTTTTAACTGAAGCGGTGATAGCCCTGCGGTGTGCGTACCGGACTCTCATGCGCTGTGATGATTGCTATAAAGTGATTTTTTTAACTGTTTCCAAGTTCTAAAACCTTCTTAAATAGTGAAAATAATTAAAACTTACCCGTACAAAAACAACTTCAAATGGGCCCAATCCAAGAGTAATAAATCGATGTCCGTAGTTATAAGCCAAATTCGTCGTTTTAAGTAGATTTCAGAAGACAGTAAACAAGCCAGGGTCAAGTCAAGATATTCACAACACATAAAATAAGCGCACTCCACGAACCGAAATAAGTGAGTGAGCCACTTGGTCTGGATGTCGGTGCGAGCGCATTGTTTTCGAACAAACAGTCAATGAGTCATCCTGGATACTTGATTCTAATTGGTCAGATGCGTTGAGCATAGAGATAAGAGGACAAAAGACCCTGTTTGCCGGATGTCGTGTGTTGAAATGAATATTATTATTATATCATTTTATACATGCTTAGGCTTTTACTCCAACACTTTTACTACAACAAGGTTTTTACACACCAGTCATTTTTTACTATTAAATTCTGGTCATCTACGCCACTAGCAGCATAGCGTTGAGAGTATTGATACATTTTTAACTAGTTTCATGTAATAATTTCGATGTTTCGGTATTTTTATCATAATAATCCGGAAACTCGGAGGAGTATCCATATTAACATATACGTTTGATGTCAGTGACCTTAATTCAATATACCTACTCCGACCACTGATAATAAGTATGTATTTAAGTATATTATGTATGATTATCCGTTGTCTAGTTAACCATATAACGAGTTTCTTAAGGAAGCTTTTCTTGGGGCTAGATAATTGGTGTGAGTGTGGGAAACATTATCGTCATTATCGTTATCGTCATTATGATAAACTTTTGCTCACCTATCCAATGACCGGCCTTTGCGAAAGTTGCTTAACCTTAGCACTCGCAGACCGGGCGCGTTAACCAATGCGCCATCGAGCTCCTCCAGGTAGGTATAGGCAGACAGAAAAAACAGCAGGTGGGGATGTTATTGTCAAGTTTTACATTGATTCTTAATTTGAAGTACATGTAAGTCATGTTATATAAAAGTTGGAAATTTTCGGTGACACATCTAGTGAAAAAAAGAAAATTGCTCTAAAAAGTTAAATCCACAAGATACTGGTGTAAATTAAATTTGACACATAGAAAACAACTAAATCTATCTATTTAACAAAATATTTTTTATAATTCATAGTACTTTTTGAGAAAAAAAAAGTTAAAAAAAAAGAAAATTCTATATCTATGTTTTAACTATGTAACTTTTTAAACTATCATTCATGGTCTTACTTACATTAGAATAAATATTATTAACGGGATTATTACCATGTTTTTTGTTGTGTTTGAGTATCCGATATTTCGGCACAGTTGCATGCGCCATGATCACGGATGTACTGAAGTTATTGCGGGTTAACTTTACGCAACATATTATGGTTGGGTTATTAATAAGAACAACGAATACGAACCTTTCTTACGACCCCTTTAAATGTACAGGACATCACAATAACAAGCGACGATGAAAGCAGTGACGACTATTGCGAAAGTAGTGATACTCGTATTTGTAGCTCGTCAGACGAATGTAGTGATTAAGGATTAAGTTTAGTCTATTTCATATTCATTGTTGTATACTTCTGATTTCTAATAAACGTGATCCATTTTAATCCATTTTAGTCTTCTGCAAATATTAGAATAAACTAATGGGAATTAGATAACGCCTCATGTATAACATTTTGGGAATCATGTGAGGTTTTTATACTATTTTATTCGATTTGTGCATTGCGACCTACTCTTTTTTAAGAAATAAATAAATAGAATTAATAAAAAAGTACTGTTGGCCAGTGACATGTTAACGAGTAACATAATAACGTAATAAAATATAAATAAACAAAATAATCGAAAAACTTTCTTCTTAGTATCGTCACAAAATATGGTTGACATAATGGGGGTGTTTCGGCCATAATAAGTTTGGCAGACTAATTTATACTTAAACGTAGGGTTGATACCTAACATCTGCCACTATGTTCACCTTTGTATCAGATGACGTAAAATAGGGACCCGAATCGTCACCTTTGAGACCGTCTGCCAAGTACTTTCGGCCAGATAGGAACTGGCAGACTGGCTTTATCTGTCACTACAAATAAATTAGTAACTGATGCCGTAAGTATTACATCGGTATCAAATGATGTAAAGTGTCACGTTTTTTTTCACAAGAAGTAGCCTCTTTTTTGCACTTTCGGCCAAATCGGTATCCATTGACTAATTGATCCAAGCTTAGCATCACTTTTCTGAACGTGTGCCATAGCGCTTATCTTAGTATCAAGTGACGTAGGGTATCTTACGGTCCCCTCTCGTACTACAAGGAACAAAGTAAAATGTCCCGGTGTTCAATTTAAAATGTTATTTCAAAACGAAATAAATGGCGAACAAGACCCAAAAATTGCCGTTATTGTGAACGACGCGCCGTTTACCCGTTGGTACCCGTTCAAAATTTAGTTGTACGACGTTTCGTACAACTAAATTTTGAACAGCAAACGCTGCGAAACCTGTAACTTACTTTGTGTTTCTTTTTGGAATGCAATTAATAAGATACTCTAAAAACAGCGTAGCGTAGCGTCAACTACGATAGTGTTGACAAATATTTGGAACATCGAAGAAAGTGTTTAAAACAAAAATGTGTTTGAGTATTGTATTAATTATACTCCTAGTCACCCAAACTTCTTATACGTTTTGGTTTACGAAATTCAATGTTAATAACATAAGTGCACATATCACGTTTTCTTCTCACTGAACATATATTTGAAACAGATTATGTTAAATCGACTGCTCATCTTTAAAACTTTCGAAACGATACCAAATCACAAAAGTAAACTTTTCAAAGAATCGATATTTAGTCGTATTGTTAAAGTAAGTTAAAACTTTAACTTTTATTTTTTAAGGGCTACGCTAACACTACAAAATGAATTGGAACATAATAAGCACATTCGGTGTCATAGGATCAAGGCGAATGGCATAAAGCGAAGAGCTTATGCCCAGTAGTGGGTCGAGTGGGGCTGATGATGATGATGGTAGCCGCATGACCATCATCTACATACATGGTAATAAGTGACAATAAAATCGAAGATGGAAGTGCAATTTACCCGTAAACTAAAACTACTGAAAATCAAGTTATTTTATCTCTGTCGAATCATAACAATACTCTAAGTACTAACATTGTTTTAATGGCAATAGGCGATTTAAGTTGGCGATAGTCAGTTAACATCGGACTTACCAAACATAGCACAATATGCACCAAATAGAGCTCTATTGCCATATTTACCACCCACTGCGATTCATCATCATCATCATCAGCCTATAAACGTCCCACTGCTGGGAACAGGCCTCCCACGTGAACAATAGCACGTGGGGATATTGGGCCATAACCCACCACGCTGGCCCAATGCGGGTTGGTGGGTTTTAACGACTGCCATCTTACGACAACAACCGGGACCAACGGCTTAACGTGCCTTCCGAAGCACGGAGGAGCTCGAGATGTTTTTTTTTTTTTTAATTGGTCACCCATCAGGCGACCCGGCATTGCGAAAGTTGCTTAGCGGGCAAGATCGCAAGCCGAACGCGCTAGCCGCTGCGCCATCGAGCTCCTCTCGAACTGCGATTGGGCTCGAGGAACCATGGACAAATGGACCACAGAAGCGGTACAAGTACTCGTAAATCTGACGAAAGCGGAATCTGACGGACGTTTTCTAAAACCAATCAATCAATCAATCAATCAATCAAATATTTATTTGCTTAAATATAGTACAAAAATGTTCTTAGAATTAAATGTTAACCAGCATATTTTATCATATATGATGTGCAAATATTCAAAATTATATTTAATCTATTACAAATTATTATTCAAATTAATTAAATTATTATTCATTCGATTACATTACTTAAATTACTAACAAATTATAATAAAATCATAGTGAACGATAATACAATTAAAATATAGCATGTCAAATATGATCATTTAAATAGTTGTTAATTGTATAATACATTTTGTTCATTAAAAATTGAAATAATTTTGATTTAAATTTATACAATGTCAGTATTTTTATATCACTAGGCAATTTATTGAAAATTCGAATAGACATGCAATGAACGTTCCTTGAATATAACATTAATCTTTGGTCAGGTATACATAGATTTTCTCTTTTTCTGCCTTTATATTCAGATCTTTCTTAGTTTGAAATAGATTGCTATATTTTTAACAAAGATTCCTATTTCAAAAATGTAAAAACAGGGAAGGGGTAAAACACAAAGTTTAGAAGGAAAGTGTCCTTTAGATAATGAAAGATTAATTATATGAGTCAAAGGCAAAATAATAAAAGAAGCAATTTTTTTAATTAAATCAGTTGTAATATTGTCGTAGCCAGTGGAATAAGAATTCTTAAGCCTCATAATTATTTTGTAAATGTCATCTTCATTCATAGGCGTTAGGTATATACTATTTATATGTTGTTTTAAACGCAAAAATAACGCAGATAATGTTATTTATTCCAGACTGTGCTAAGAGAACCTCTATTTGTTGAGAAGAACGAACGACGCTACAGTTGGCTGGAGCTTATGATGATGTACGATAAAGTTTCTGACTCAATCTTCGTGTTCAATAAAATATATTCTGGTCAGGTAACTAGGTATACTTATTATGCAGTCTAAGGTCTTGTGATGGTTAGCTGCTAACAAAGAATTTCCGTTTTTCAGGTTTTCATTATGTTTAGCTCTTGGCTTATGTGTACTTTATTAACTATATGCAGATAATTGTCGCCAACGATAACGGTTAGTATCTTAACTGTCCATTCTTTTAAAGTTAAGTACAGGAAATACTTACTTGAGCAACAAAAAGGGCAACAACTTTAAACAGGCGGCTTTTATTTTATTTTTTTTTATTTTATTTTTTTATTTTTTTTTTTTTATTATTATTTGTATTTTTAAAGATGGTTTTTGTTTTATACATTTTATTCTTCATCTTAGTTTATGGCACAACCACAAACTTTTTTATCGTTAGGTATTTTATTATGTAAAATCACACACAGGTATAATTAAATATTTATTGTGTATGTATAATAATAATCAAAAGCTTTATTATTTTTTTATAACATTACGCATACGCACACACACCCTCACACACCCTCACACACCCTCACACACACACACACACACACACACACACACACACACACACACACACACACACACACACACACACACACACACACACATCACGGGTTCCTCTGAAAATCAGCGTTGCAGTTTCTTGAAGCTGCAACTTATGCTGAGAGGAGTCCAGTTCGTCGTAGCATTTTAATTTTAACTTTATGTTTTTGTTTTATTGTTAGAACCTAAGCCTGCTACGCCGAATAAATCTTTTGAATTTGAATTTTTTGAATTTGAATATTTTATTTATTCATAATTTTTTGAGTCAGTTGCAAGGTTTACTTGGTATGAGAATTATTCAAGCTGGAATATAAGATTAGGCCACCAAATTAATTGTTTTTGTCGATCACAATCCAATTGAAGGCGTGACCAAAAGTAGTGTGGTAAGTCGGTATCAAATTTCTCATTTTTTGTAATAAGTTGAGATTTTCTATCTAACTAACAAAACTAACAATATTCAACAGTAGTACTTAAGCTAATCTGAACATTCTAAAAAGGTGTATTTATTTTATTTACAGTATTCTAAGGTAAAAGCGAGTGATCTCTTTATGTATTCCTCCTTGAACGGTTGTCCCATATTCTTAACAGAAGTTTGTGAACTACAATGGGAGAAAGAAAAAAGACGTTAGATATTTTAATAAACCATCAAATGTGAGGAGATTTAGGTAAATACCTTACCAAGTTTTATTTTTATTTAGATTTAAGGGCTACTTAAAACGATACAAAGTGTTACAACGAACCGTACTATGTTTGCTAATTCTGTAGAAAACTAATAAAAAATAGTATTTCTGACAGGAGTAGTAAGGTGCATTTAAAAAAAAATTACTACTTTATGTAAAGCTCTTCTACTGGAGACTTGCTTTGGTAGATTGATCAACTGGTGATAGAGAATGTTGTTTGGGTTTGGGAGGTGCTTTACATTTCCAACGTAGGAACTAGGTAAATAATCAATGAAAGCATTTCATAATATCTAACTCATTATTTTTACTGGATGAATATTATTATTTAACAAACTATTAATTAATCTCTAGATTTAAGCTCATTTCATCACCAGCTTTAGCAATTTTATGTCCCCACTGCTGAAGCACGAGTCTTCCCTACGGATGGATAGAAAGAACGGGTCATAAACCACCACGCGGTCCCAGTACGGATTGGTGGTTGTTAACAACTGCTAAATGCAGCCGAGATACGTATACGTTGGCAAATTATTGTTTATTTTAAATATCGACTAGTTTAAAACATTTTTAAACATAGGTTATGTCCCCAACAATACAAAACCTTACCTAGAAACATTTCGAATAGTTCAGAATAATACTTGACAAACTAAAAACAAAACAAACTGGCAGAATATGACGAGTATTTGAAACAACTTCAAACCATTATTGATTTGGTAAAGACAAAGAAGATCCAAGTGACTGGCAACGTCTTCACAGTAGACGCATTGACTGTCATGAACTTCTCTAGAAGTGTCATCTTTTACGCTGTTCTCATGATACAGTACTTTTACATCAAAGTGTTTCTGAAGTAAACGACAAGGCTATATCTGAGGTATATTTTACTATAGAGGTCAATTTGGGTTTAACGGATTTGCTGAATTTGTCAAAGTAATATAAACGATAAAGATTTGTCATGCATGTATGATTTGATTACTAAGTACAAGTTTAAGGATAGCGAACATCGCTATTGCGTGCAACAAATAAGAAAGGTTATTAGCTAATATCTTTCAATGTATTGTTTTCTCTTTGTCTGTAGATATCACAACAGTGTTTATACCATTCTTGTGTTCCGACCCTTGCGAGATAAGATAGTGAGTTCCTCAATTTCTAGAAGATTTTGGGAAATCGCTTCTATCTTTGAAAGTTCAACACGTAAAATTAGATTAGATAACATCCAAGTGTTTATCTGTTGCTTAATAAATTGTTCAAATAATTTTTAACGCAAATTTTGTTGCGAACAAATTACAAAAACACAAATGTTGAAAAAAATTTTTTCTTCTTAATCTTGTGGATAGAACTAAATGACTATTGTCAGTTGCACATACTGAAAGACGCACTGCAAATACTAACAATCATAAAACAAAAAGTAACAGGCACCTTACCCAAAATACTCACTTACACCCAAATCTATTTCTGTATTTGCAGATCGTAAGAGGAACTCTGAAAAACTAAAAAACATGTCAGATTTAATTGGCACGAAGTACATGAAAATAATTGGCAAATCATCTGGAGACATGGCTGCCATGACATGACTGCTGTCCGTTTTACATTATATTCTCAGAAGTTTCGCTTTGACGTGTGTTTTCATACTAGTCTCTAGATAAAGTATATAACTAACGCCACAAATACGAATAAACAATGTAATCACAGCTTTTGTGTTATCTTTTATCATTTTAAGACGTCGTTTTCCTTTATTTTCGATATAACTAACTTATTTCCAGATATCATGACATGACGCACACTTCCTGAAGCCGCTGTTCGTTCGAACGGTTTGTTTCCAGAGAGACTTCATGCCACGTACCATCAAACTGTGGAATGAGCTGCCATCCGAGGTTTTCCCATTAAGCTACGACATGGACTCTTTTAAAAGGGGTGTAAAGAGGTTTTTCTCAGGTCGGCAACACAAAAGCAACATCTCTGATGTTGCTGATGTCCATGGGCGGCGGTGACCGCTCACCATCAGGCGGCCCGCCTGCTCTGCCAATAGAAAAAAAAAATGTGAATAAAAATACCTACCTGATAATGGTGTTAAATTCTGAAAAGATAGCACTAGAAACTTGATCGCTATGAGTATATGAGTTAGTTTATCGTTATAGATCTATGGTTGATCTATGATCTACAAAGAATCAATAATGTTAATATTTGTTTACATTTAAGATTACCTGCAAATGACAAGATAAAAATAGGATTGGTATAAATACTTGATGATAAACAGTTACCGGTTACACACATCAATTTTGTTGCTTCTATTGACATGAGTCTACAGAGAAACATTATTCAATTCAATTGTGTCTAAGAATAATTTTTCATTAAAAATTAACAACCTCATTAGAAATTTAGACCTATTGATCGTAATAATCTTGAGAATCTAAGATAATAATGTACTTTTTAATGTATCAGTGGTGTCAGGATGGATTCAAAGAGTGTGGCGTTTTCGGCTAATTCCCAAACTTTAACAAATGTGAATTTCTAATAATATACCCATATTTGAGTTTTTATGAAAGAGTACGCCAGCAGCGGTTCGGTAAGTCTACGGCGGCAGACATTGTCCTACGAGAAAGGGGTATCTGTATCTACCATTAGCTGTAAATAATTAGTTGTAAGAAATTAACAAAGCAACCTTGTACCCGCACAGCACTTTCTCGAGGAGCTCCAGGAAACTTGCGAACAAACAACAACTCAGTGTTATATTGCTGTGGTGTCCTGTAGGAGAGGCAACTTAAAGTTTTCAATTATCAATTCTGTACCCAACGTGTTTCTGCGATGTACGGACAAGCTTTAAACGGTGTCCAAAAGCAATGGCCGTTATTTATTTTTAGGATGAGCAACGGCTATTATTGGAGATAATACACATTATATTATTAGATACGGTAAAACAATTACAGGTCCAGCTACAGCTACAGATAGAAATAGTAAAAAAATGTATTACAGAATCAAAAAAAAGTGTGGTTTTTTCGATTGAAAGTCATAACGCTTAATCGCGAAGGTTAATCTTGTTGGAGAGGCTCCGGGATCAAAAGAAACACCAGCTGTTCCGTAATAGTTTTAACCTTAGAAAATTAAACCAACCGGAGACGCCACTGTCAGGCGTTCCCCTCTGCCAAAAGTATATGACCACCGATCATATCCGTTATAAAAAACTAGTTCCAGCGTGTTCCAGCGTCATTTACAAATCACGGTGCACCCGATAAGACCTGAGCAAAAAATGCCAAATTGCAGCGTGTTTTCACGTAAAAAGCGATCAGAAACGTCGATTGTACAAAAGGATAACGTTACTTTTCATCTGTAACTATTATTTTGTTAAGACAAAATATTATTGAATATATAATAAATAATATAATATAATATTATTGAATAATGTACTAAATTTGCAAATAACTGAAAAAATATTGTTAATCAAAAAGTGTTGCCACTAAAACGTCAAGTTGCAACTTTGCGTAACTTTTAAAGTTGAATGAGCCAATATTGAATTACAATTTATATTTCACGTTCTATAAAGTTAAAACTGTATTTTTACTATAAATGCTTATTTAATTAATGATAGATCACTACTTATAAATTGTAACTTATTTTGTTTTTACAGATTTTTTTTCAACTTAATTGCATTAAAAATCTCAATACCATGAAACTGTATGTTTATGATCGGTCTACTTCATTTATATATTATATTTACGTCCCGTCACTTATATTCTCTGACAGCGTCAATAACATAAAACAATAAAAGCACACCAAATCAAAGACAAAGAAAAACTTATTTCTAAAGAAAAAGAATTTAACATCCTCCGCACGCGAAAAAAAGATAAAAAATTAACATCTCAGGCGCTCAAGTGTCCTGACTATTCGCCCTGACCGTGTTGACCGTGTTTGCTCGTCAGAGTTACTTAACTCTAATGGGAATAGCTTTTGAATGGGTCTGGTAATGGTACCGTTTTTTATTTTTATGACGGCCGCTCTTGTGTACCCATCCGCGCCACGAAGCAGCTCTGTCACCACTCCCAGTGGCGAAAACTGGCGCTTCTCCTCTGTATGCACCAATACAACGTCGCCTACCCTCAGAACGGTGTTGGTTGGATTAGCTTGGCGTTGCACCAGTAGACCTAAATATTCCTTACGAAACCGTTCTCTGAGCTTATCTCTAAGGTTTTGGATATACCTATTACGTAGATTTCAACTTTTGTTATCGATAAAAGCACTATATAAGGTCACTTTTTATCATCTGCAAATATTTTGACAAAACATCTAATTATATCAGAGAAATAAGGCCCTAGCATTTAAAAAAAAATTCAGGCTAGTTTTTTTTTTACTTTTCCTGACACAAAAATTGTAATATTTTTAAGAGCGGCCTCTCTGTCGGCTTTTTTGAATGAAATTAGGTGCACGTGTAAGCGGTGAAGGCATTGCGGCCTCTCTGTTTTGGCTCCTTTGAATTGAAATTACGAAAATGCTTTATTTTTCTTTTTAATCGAAATGTCTTTCGGCGTTTTTCTTGAAAACTAACTTATAAAAATTAAGATTTTTTTCATAAAAATAGTTTATATATGTTGAATTTATCCTCAAAGTATTTGCAGTTGATAAAATGTGACCTTATATAGGTATGTTGTTCAGTTTTTTGGTTCCTCCTGTTTGAGAGTCTCGGTTAGATAGGTAGCAAATTAATTTTCCATAATGAAAGAATAAGATTGCAGCTTTTCTTAAAAACAACAATTCTCCTTGGAATGGAATAAAATTATATAGGTATATTTTGCAGATTTTGACTTATCCTAATTACTAAATGTCGATTTTGTCGATTTTAACGACAAAGAAAAGCAAAGTGTCTACCTTAATTAACCATACTGAAGAGCCTGATTTAAACAAAATAATTTTCACATTAATATTCATCATCATCTCCAATACGACCGGTTTTGTGCAGCCCGCATCCAGCGGCTTCCCGCGACCTTCACCAGATCGTCGGTCTACCTTGTTGGAGGCCTGCTGACACTGCGCTTTCCGGTACGCGGTCACCATTCGAGGTTCTGTTCCGCCCCAGCGGCCATCAGTCCTGCGAGCGATGTGGAGCACTTGAGCTTAGCAACTTTTCGGGCTATGTTATTATTATTGGCATCGACAAATTAAATCGATAGTGTCAAGCACTATCGACATTTACATAAAGTTGTCGTCAGACTCGTGCACGGACAGGTTATCCCTGTGTGTGAATTTATTAGTGTGCGTCTAGTTTATGCTAGTGTTTAATAATTTTGTCGTTTGCGTGCGTAGCGACGTCATTGAAAAATGCATCAGTGTGAAACTGTATTTGTGTGCGTTACCTCGTCCCCCGCAGAAAATGACAGACTTTTTTTTATAGAAATTAGTGCGCATGGCCTCTCATATTATTTCTGACTGTACTCCTCTGGCTAACGGCGAGTACTTACAGAGGCATAACCAAGTGGCCAGGATTATCCACCAGCAACTTGCTATGAAATACAAACTTGTGGATTCTGAGGTACCGTACTACAAGTATGTGCCCGACCCAGTTCTCGAAAATGACCATGTCACGTTGTACTGGGATCGATCTATCATCTTCATCACTGACAGGACTATTGTAGCCAATAAGCCTGACATTGTGGTGATAGATCGATTAGCGCGCCGCACGATGATTGTCGATATCACCATTCCCCATGACGAGAATCTCTTGAAAGCTGAGAAAAAGAAACAAATCAAATATCTCAACTAAGCACACGAGGTTGTTGATATGTGGAGTGTTGATTCGGCTCTCATCGTACCGATTGTTATTACAGCCAACGGCCTGATGGCCAAGAGCCTCGATCAACATTTAATGAGGCTCTCGTTAGGCGGCTGGAACAAGGGCCTGATTCAGAAGGCAGTTCTCCTCAATACGGCACGCATTGTGAGGAGGTTCCTGTCTCTGGAGCCCTAACCACCGGTAGCTTGGATCCTGGTCCCGATGCCGGCGGACCCCTATTTTTTTAATATTTTTAAATGTTTTTCTTATTTTGTTTTTAGAAAATATTTAAAAATGTCAATTTATGAGAAAAAATAAATAAAAAAGAATAAATAAAGGAATAATAATAATAGTTTATTACAAAAAAAATTACACAACATATGGGTTACAAAAAAGTCTCAAACGAGGTAATCCTGCATCTTGGGAACTTAGAGTTTGATATTGGCATAAAGCTATAAATAAAGCTAGAACTGATATAGTTTTTATATTCCCACATATTTTTGATTAACTTTTACAACTTTATATGTCATATTTATAAAACTTAAGTAAGTAAGTTATAAAAGTTAAGTGTAGAGAAAGAAAAAAGAAGTTTCCCTTGGGTTAATTATTTTATAATCATAAGCAATAATAGTAATAAAATGAGTTTGTCTTTAAAACAGTTAGTTCCATTTACATTTATAGTATTAATTTATTTTTTATGTTACTTTTGGCAATAACATTTTTTATTTTGAAACGTAAATTACTGTTTGAAAATTGATCTTTAACTAAGCATAGGTAACACGTATATAGTATGTAATGTATTCTATAGTACAATATAAAAAAAGATAATGTTTAGTTGCTGTTGAAACTTATAAAAGTTAAATATTTGTGAAAGAAGTATGTTATGAGAAATTGGTTATTTTTAAGTGTTAAGTATTTATTTGTATTCTAAATTATTCGATTCTTAAGCATGAGTAAAAATTGAATCTTATTAGGTCGGTCGTCACAAAGACCACACAAACGTCGCAAGTTGGTGTTGTATTCAGTCAAGTCAGCGTACAATGTTCGAATTTGATACTTTGCATTGCATAGGCTGCGTATGTCGTAAAACGTAGGAATAACATGTTGTTCTAGATAAACAGTTATTCGATGCTTCATTTTCTTGATTAAGAAGCATAAGTGTAAGCCGAATCGTGAAAATTTTGTGGCGGCTCCACCTACCGCATACGCCGAACATTGGCACGAAGCAAACACCTTCTCAACTGTGTCAACAGATGGCGCCACAAACGCATACCAACGACGTCGCCATACCATACTATGATGTTGAAATAAATAATAATAATAAAATAAAAATGTATTTATTTCAGGTAAATCAATTACAATTAAGGTACCGGGGCTACCCCAAAAAGTAGTCAGAAGACACCTGTGTGGGGTACGCCTCGCTCTTCCTACGTAAATATAACAGTGTCGATTTACATAGGTGATACAAGGTTTCATAAGTTCTTTGCGAGATTGTGTGTGTGTGTGTGTGTGTGTGTGCGTGGGGGTGCGCGTGCGTGTGTGTGTGTGTGCGTGTGTGTGTGTGTGGTGTGTGTGTGTGGGGGGGTGTGTGTGTGTGTTTGTGTGTGTGTGTGAAATAGTATGCGAAGCCTGCATCGCGGTGGCGAAGTGTCACCGTCTCCTTCGCTATATATAGCACCTCCAACTAATATCTGTTGCACCTCGGTCCCCGAGCTATACGACCCAGCTCGGAGGAAGATCTTCCCTTTGGCCTACCACAGGCATGGCTTTCCCTACAGTGGTGACCCCGACGTGATCTACCACAGGCTTTCCTACAGTGGTGACCCCGACGTGATGTACCACAAGCTTCCCTACAATTTAAGTAGAGGCTTGATATAAAAATTAAATTATATTAAGTTTTTGTAAAGTAAAAATTATAGTAGTTATTGGTTTATATTAAAAACATAGTAAGAACATAACTTTTGAATAAAAGAGATTTATTTTACAAAAAACAATGATAAGAAGATTTGTTTCGTTAATAAAAATTAAAAGTGCATATAATAATATACGAAGTCATGCAAGCCCATATTGGAATTACGTTTGGCAAAAGTAAAAAATAATTGTATTAGTTACGTAAAGTAGTTTTAGGCAGGGATGAGATTTATGATGATGATGAACACACACAAGACGCAAATTTCTATTTTGTATATAAAATATTTTAGGAACATTTTAAAGGCGACCTTTCTGCAAACAGTTATGTAAAAAAACAGTTGCTTTGTAATAAAAATCTTTTAATCACTCAGGATGATCTACTCATTTCAATTAGGTTATCAGGTGCATTGCACTGATTAGCTAACTTGTCATAGGTGCGAGTTTTAAAGAGTAATCATTAAGTTTACAGAAAGATTAAGTGTAGTATATTTT
The DNA here is from genome assembly GCA_963082485.1 of Eudonia mercurella. Lineage (NCBI taxonomy): Eukaryota > Metazoa > Arthropoda > Insecta > Lepidoptera > Crambidae > Eudonia > Eudonia mercurella. Next base: position 13,201,905 of record OY720031.1, on the reverse strand, counting down.
TAAATTGATTGAAAGTAATTCGTCGGTCGTGCGTGGAGTATTGCTCGCACATCTGGGACGGTTCCGCAAAGTACCTTCTCGATGCTTTGGACAGATTGCAACGTCGCGCTGTACGCATTATCGGCAACGCAGAAGTCACAAATACTCTTGAAACTCTGCAATTGCGTAGAGATATTGCGTCACTCAGCGTGTTTTACCGCTTATACCATGGCGAGTGCTCTGAAGAACTCTTTGACCTCATCCCACCTTCTCCCTTCCTCCATAGGAGTACACGTGCTGCTCTCCAGAGTCACCGCTTCACTGTCTCAAATATTCCATCGCGCACTAAGAAACTTGGTGACTCGTTTTTTTGTTGCACCTCCAAAACATGGAATAGTTTGCCAGCACACGTTTTCCCTCCTTCCTATGATATGGGGTCCTTCAAACGAGGCGTGAAGAGGCACCTTGTGAGCCGGCAGAGTGAGGGTAACTATGCTGCGTTGTTTTCAGGCTGCACCAGTTGTCGTCGCATCTGGATTCCATATTCACTTAACATCAGGTGAAATGGAGTCATTTGCCGTGCTACGTATAAAAAAAATGTGTAATGATAAAAGATAAAATAAAGCGTAACTCAGACGATATTAAATATGATAATTTATAGGTATTTGATACATAAATAGAAATGTCATGGAGCTCGATGGCGCAGTGGTTAACGCGCCCGGTCTGCGAATGCTGAGGTTAAGCAACTTTCGCAAAGGCCGGTCATCAGATGGGTGACCCAAAAATTTATTATCTCGAGCTCCTCTGTGCTTCGGAAAGCACGTAAAGCCGTTGGTCCCGGCTGCATTAGCAGTCGTTAACAACCACCAATCCACACTGGGCCCGCGTGGTGGTTAATGGCCCGTTCTCCCTATTCATCCCTAGGGAAGGCTCGTGCCCCAGCAGTGGGGACATAAAATGAGCTGATGATGATGATGATTAAAACAGAATGAATACTTTGAATAGCATGATAAATACATATATTTAAATAAATCAAATCATGTTATAATTTAGAATCTAAAACAATTAGCTATGACATTTCTGTAGGTAACTCCGTATACAGATAAATATGTTATCGAAATGATTTTGTAAACAATGCCACTAGGTTGAACCTGATTGTTATGAGTTTTAAGCAAAGACAAAAAAAAAAGATGTATTACTAAAACGGATTAAAATAAAAGTAAGTTATCAAAGAAATAAAATAGACGCAGAGTATATACTCTATATAGATAAATGAAAATCCTTAAATAAGAGGATAATAAAAAGAGGATAAAGCTAGAAAGTATTAAAAATCTTTTTGTTACAATATATTGACAATTAGGTACGGATATGATAGCTTTTGAACTAGTAATGGTGGTTAGATATAAATAATGTGTGAATGTAAGATGAATATTAGAAGTTACTGAATAATTTGGTTCTTGAGGATGACGTGCGATTGGACTGATCACCCAAGAGCAATGAAAAATCTTATCAACCTAATTTTTATTATTTTGGATTGCATGTTTTGTAAATGATTATAAAAGAAATACAATTAATTTAAGTAAGAGGTAAAGTATTCGGTACACTTGAAAAGGTACACAGGGATCAGGTCCTTCAGGCGTATCTAGATGTGAACGACATTCCTCTTAGAAAACTGTTGGAGACCAAAAGATGTCCTAATTCATGACCCTATTAAAATGGTACATGGAGGGTCAGATCCTTCCATTCGATCATGGTGTAAACGAAGTTTTTCTGTGAGATAAGTTGGATTCCAAAAGAGGCTTAAACCATGACCCCCAATAAATTAGGTTGTGCGCACAACCCAAACAGGCACGAAGATGCACTGTTACGAAATAAATATATTATAAAAATAAAAGTCGACTTTATATAAATGTACTAATAAAATAAAATAAATAAAAGGAGCGGCCGGCCCAAATAATTATGAAAAGTACCTAATGTGTTATAATTATGAAAAGGTGTACCGATATATAAATTGATGACTAAAAGTTTTAAGTATATAAATATTAGATAAAATATAAGTAACTGAAATAAATAAATGCGTGTGCACACGGTAATCTAATAATATTATAAAATGAGATGGTGTAAAAACATGATATAATGAAACGAATTATTAATGAAATGACGAAAATGAGAGTTGACTAGAAATAACTAGGTACCTATTGTAAAATATTAAGTGACTAAGTTCCACGTATTTTGAAATGGCAATTTAGAAGGAAATATGTCAATTGCTTTACATAATTAAACTTTAAGCTGTGTTATCGGTTTATTAAAGCATAGTAAAGTAAGAAAATTATTAAGTGCTTTGATAGTAAACATCGTCGACAACTGGGTAAATGAATTTGTAATTTGTTTTTAAAGAAAACTAGATAATAGAAAAAAATATAAAATATATTAACTTTATTTGTGAAATGAAAGTTAGTTTTTCAAAGGTAAAATACATAGTAAAAAAATATTATTACATATAATAATATTAACTGCTTGTATCTTGTGTTTAAGAAAAACATTTTATACCAATCAAACATAAAAAGTTATAATCAACTCAAACATTGGTTTATTATAAGTTAGTAGAAGTAAGTAATAGGTATTATTATAATAATCTTTAATTATTATGTTATATATTTTCTGCATTGTATTAATTTTATATAAGTTAGTGCGTACTAAACATTTCAAAAATATCATTAATTTTGTAATTTTAGATTTCTATTATTATAGCAGTTAAGTAGTATGGCTTTATAAATTTTGTAACAGAAACTTGAAATTAAACGTATATAATTTAAATAAATATGGTTGTAAAGAATCAGAAAAGATGTGATTAAAGATTTCAAAATTTGTTTGTTAAAATATCATCATCATCATCTCAGCCAAAAGACGTCCACTGCTGGACAAAGGCCAAAATATAGATAAGTATAATTTTATTTAAGGTAAACTTTCAATATTTAGACTTTGTTAAACTTAATAATAGTAAATAATAATTTATTTAAAATGAATATTTTAGAACTATCCGAATTTATAGTAAATGTAAAAGAAGAAAAAAAAAGCATTTTTGTATATTCATTAAAACTTTAATATGGTATGGTTGGTAACCATTAAATTTATATTTCACTCAAACTGTAACTTACTAAAAAAATATTTAATCTGTTTATAGTTATGTAAAAAAAACTGTATTTACATTTTTTTTTTAAACGGGGAAGGTGTAATGTGTGACTCACCTTACTCTATTATTACACCTGAATTGCATCATTAGCCTGACATGTATTCAGTAATCTATACTAATATTATAAAGAGGAAACCTTTGTATTTTGTATTTTTGTATGTATGTTTGTAACGAATAAACTCAAAAACTACTGGGCCGATTTAAAAAAATTCTATCACGCTAATCATGTTTAATTAGCTCTCCCAGTCGTCCCATCTGTGCAATATGTCAACCGTCCCGTCCTTCATATTATATTTCCAATAGTTATTCGTCAGCATAACTTCGTCCATAATTGCACAGACAAAACCTTCAGTTTCCCCGAAGAGGTCACCGAAACGCAGCCAGGATACGGACGCTAAAAAGTCTACATCGGGTCCATGGAGGGTACGATAAAAGCGCCCGTAAAGCTCCTTGCTTTGCCATACCTCCCTGCGGTCATTGGCACTAAGTACTACGGATTTGTGTCAGTTCTCTTTAGCCAAGGACAGCGGGGTGACTCCCTTGTCCACTGTTACCATATTTCGGTGCATACCCACATCAGCTTTTTGGAAATATTCCCTGAGACTGCACACCTCACGATTGTGGAGGGTCTTAGCATTTAAAAAACCTCGACCCCCGCACTTCCGCGGGATGTACAGCCTCATTACCGACGATCGTGGGTGATGCATCCGGCTATCCAGGGCGTCCAGTTCTGTCTGAGTCCAATTGAGTATGCCGAAGGAGTACATCAGGTCTGGCATGACCCAACCGTTGAAAGCGCGCACCCTATTGCCGCCTGATAAGGAGCTTGTGAGCGTCTTTTTCAGGCGACCAAAGAAACGCTCCTGCAACGATTGCTTCATGTCAGCCACACTTATTCCTAGCCCCTCTGACATACCTAGGTACTTATAGGTATCATTTGCGGAGAGCGATTTCAGGTTTATAGAATCTGAGAGTTGTAATCCTTCAGATTCCACAATCCCGCCTCGCTTTACATACATGACTGCACATTTGTCCACACCAAGTTCCATCCCGATGGAATTACTAAAAGTTTCAGTTACCTTAAGTAACTTCATCAGTCGCAATCTGTTGGTGGCAAACAGTTTCAGGTCATCCATATAAAACAGGTGGGATATTACCTGACCTCCTCTTCGTAATGAATAGCCAGGTCTCGAGCCCTGCAGCAGTGTGCTGAGAGGGTTCAGGGCTAAACAAAACCATAATGGACTCAAACTATCGCCCTGATATATTCCCCGCTCAATCCTTATAGGATCGTCATTTCCTTGAATTTGTCGAAATCTGGGATAGCGAAGGACTGTCTTCCATTGCCCCATACACGACATCAGGAAGGTGCGCAGAGTTGCATTTATTTTGTACAACTCCAGCACCGAGTCATAGGCCTTCTTATAATCTATACAACATGTCGACAGATTCTTTCGGGAACGGCGAACCTGTTGGCTTATGGCCATGTCGGGAACACTAGTGCGTCACATGCGCACCAGTGCGTGCTTGATATGAGTATTGCAAGTGACTGTCCCGATCTATCAATGTGCAGTATGGATAACGTGACAGTGCGAGCTGGAACGCGCTATGCACAGGCAACTAACCAGACCAGCGGCAGCGGCGGCGATGCAAGGATGGCATACTTGACACCTTACGCACATCCATTGTACAGGAATTTAAAAATATGCAATCAGAATTTGAAAGTCGTATGACGGCACAAATCGATAAATTATTAAATGAGCATTTTAAGGTATTTAAGTCAGAGATAGGCAACCAAGTTATTAATTTATCTAAGAAAATAGAAGTACTTGAGGAAAAAGTTGATAAAATGACACTTACTATTAAGGCGAAGACAGGCGAGCAAACTAAAGCTAACGTTCCAACTTTACCTGAGTCCCAATTTACAAATGGTGGGGTATTTACCCCTCCTGAGTACCCTACGATTAGCGGCGTTTCAAGCCAGTTACCGTCCGTCAAAGCCGGAGCTGACCATAGGAAGACCAATAATAATTCATTCTCCAACCTACCCGATACACAGCAAAGAGTCTCTTTGAATGAAAATATTCCTAACTCTGAAGAAACAGGTGAATGGACGGAAGTGAAAAGAAAACGTCAGCGAACTTCAACTGCTTTGGTTTTACGTGAGACGGCGGTTCCAAGAGCTACAACGCTCGAAGCGTCAGAAAGATGGAAATACCTTCATCTATTCTACGTCAAGCAGGGTACAGGGGCCGACCAGGTAATTAACCATCTTAAGGGGGTTTGCAAGGAGGCGGTATGTACGGTCGAAGTACTTAAAGCACGCGGCAATTACGCGTCCTTTAAAATTGGAGCTCCGTCAAGATTGGTGGAGACGGTTCTAGACCCCGGAAACTGGGCGGCTGACATATGCATCAAGCCATGGCGACAGAACTTTCGGAAGAGTCGAGAAGCAGACAAAACTAAACAAACTTAATCACGACATTTGTTGTTTTAACGATGTTGCTACGGCCCCCATTGACACAACACTAAGCCAAAGAAAGGCAAAAAGGATAATAGAAATACATTACCAGAATGTTAGAGGATTAAGAACAAAACAACGAGTTTTATGTCATTTATTCAGGCATCGGGATCTGATCTGTTTGCTATCACGGAAACTGGGTGTAATGCATCGATTAATGACGCGGAACTCGTCCCGCCGGGATATCGTTTGCTACGCTGCGACCGAGCAGAAGATCGCAAACAAGGTGGTGTGTGTCTAATCACCACCCCTCAGTACGAATTGCGGCAGGTACCAACACCAGACTGTATCGACTTAGACGCTCATTCCTTTGAAATGGTTTTGGCATCAGTACTTTTAAAAGATAGGTTTTGTTTGCTTGTTGTGTTGTATACATACCGCCACAGGCTAACAACAATGAGTATATGACTATGTTTAGTCTTATCGAAAAATTATGTATAAAGTATAGAAATAATGTTATTGTATTAGGAGATTTTAACTTATATTCCGCTAATATAGAGATCTGTAGCTATTATGAATACTTGTTGTCATTTTGTGAATTTAGTCAGTGCAACGGAGTACCGAATTGTAATGATAGACAGTTGGATTTAGTTTTATGTGGGGATGGCGTATGCGGCACATTGTCGGTTAGAGAAGCTGAGGGCTTGCAACCGGTAGATAAGTACCATCCGCCACTCGCGGTCAGAGTGTCGGCGATTGAACCCGGCATACAAATAAGTAGAAGAGACCACTTGCTTCCTCCGCAAAATAATCAATGGAATTTTAGAAAAGCTAACTTCCACCTTTTGTATAGCTATTTCAATGACATAGATTGGAGTGAGTTATATTTAATTCCCAATCCTTACGAAGCAGTGAGTTATTTTTATTCTAAAATTAACAATGCTATACAATATTGCGTTCCAAGTAAAAGGCCAGCGACCTTGGAATCGAGGTATAACTATCCGGAGTGGTACACAGCAGATATCATAGCTGATATTAAGTTGAAGTACAAGATGCACAAGAGGTATAAAAAGAGTAATTTGAAATCGAACTATGAAGAGTTTTCACAGTGTAGAGCGTGAGTTAGGAGAGCACTAGATTTAGCTCACAATCTATATAGGGATCGAGTCCAGAATAACCTAGCAAAGGACCCGAAATCTTTTTGGCATTTTGTTAAAACAAAGAGAGGGAGTGTAAACAGACAAAAATTAATGAAGGACGGTCGCGTGCTATCTGAGATCGAATGTGCGAGGGAATTTGCTGATTATTTCTGTTCTGTGTACAACCCGGAGGCGGCAACGTTGGATGTGGCTGCAGCTGGCGCTGCGGCTCCGGCTAGCGCGGCACGGGTGCAGGTGCATGCGCTGTCACTGGACGACGTTAAACGTGCTTTGGCAAAGCTCAAGCCCAAGCAATCCGCGGGGCCCGACGGTATTCCGCCTTTTATATTCAGAGATTGTCACAAGTTATTAGCGGCACCACTTCTGCATATCTTCAATACATGTCTCAAAAACGAAATGTTTCCTGATGAATGGAAGCTGACAAGAGTGGTGCCGGTGCCAAAGGGTCGAGAGGGAACAAATGCAAGTGACTATAGGCCGGTTACTATTTTATGTACACCAGCTAAGGTGTTCGAATCTGCAATTTATCACTCTGTTTACTCGCAGGTGAGTGCCCAATAATTATCGGATGCACAGCATGGGTTCTGTCCTGCGCGTAGCACCACGAGCAATCTGCTGCAGTTGATGATGCAATTAGTACCCGCATTGGATTTTGGGGCTCAGGTCGATGTTGCATATTTTGATTTTTGGAGGGCTTTCGATACCGTCGATAATGACGTATTACTCATCAAACTGGCTCTATTGGGCTTTACGCCGAAAACGCTTTCTTTCTTCGCCAGTTACTTAAGAAACAGACGCCAATATGGGCGGGGCGGGCAACAATCTGAGCCATACTTCACTAGGTCTGGGGTCAGTCAAGGAAGCAATTTAGGGCCCTTAGAATTTAATTTAATGATAAATGATTTACCTGACGTCGTTTCGGAATCAACTTGCCTACTTTTGCAGATGACCTGAAATTGGTACTGGAAATTAGAAGCCAGTCTGACTGCGAAAGGCTGCAAGCGGATATTGATAGAGTGGTGAAATGGAGTCAAACCAACCGGCTTCACTTTAATGTTTCCAAATGCTCGATAATGTCGTTCACGTTGTCAAGAGAGCCTATAGAATTTCAATATTGTCTCAGTGGCACTCCGATGCAACGAGTAAAGGACATAAAAGACCTTGGAGTTCATTTCGCTTCTGATCTCAATTTTCGAGGACACATAGTCAAAGTTTGCAAAAAGGCGTACCGGAATTAGTGCCGTAAGAGCTTTATATGAGGCGTTAGTGAAAAGCCAATTGGTAGGCAATGCATGTATTTGGTCACCGCACGAAGCTAAGTACAAGTTGATGGTAGAGCGAATACAGAACAAATTTACTAGGTTTCTGTACCTTAAGTTGTATGGCGTCTACCCCTTTTATCCAATGATGTATCCATCACTATTTGTACTCGGTATGGTGGGATACAATAGATTAGAAGTTGTACGAGGACTCAGCCTAGCTACTTATGCGTTCAAGTTATTGAGAGGGCGAGTGTTCAACCAAGCCGTGTTGCAGGCGATAGGGCTGTGCGTGCCGGATCGGTACGTGTGGCGGCGACGACGGCCTCCTTTATTCGCAATTCCGCGTGCGCGAACTAATATTTTGAAGGAGACGCCTTTCACCCGAACGTTGCGCACTTTTAACGAGATATCTAACGCAGTTGACGTATTCTGTTGCACTTTGACCGAATTTACAAAGGCAACATTGTTTGTCCTATGTTATTTGTAAATTTAATTTAATTTGTATATTATTTTAGTGCAAAATTTTATATTGTTACCATTTTTAATCAATTTATAATGTTATTATTATTATCTCCTTTTTTAATTTTCTTTCTTAAAACTAGATTTTTACAATATTTTAATATAAAAACAATAAAACATTATAAAAACCTAATCCTAGAGTACCACCAGCAGCGGGGCAGGGCCCAAGCTACCGGTGGTCAGGGCTGCAGAGTGAGGAACCTTCTGACAATACGTGCCGTGTCTAGGAGTACTGCCTTTTGCATCTGACCCTTAACCCAACCTTTCAGCGAGAGCCTCTCTAGGATCAACAGATCAAGGCTCTTCGCTATCAGACCGTTTGTCGAAACGACTATCGGTACAATAATGGTTGAATCCACATCCCACATGGCGGTAACCTCGTGAGCCAAGTCAAGGTACTTACTGAACTTGTCCTTCTCGGCTTTCACAAGATTCTCATCATGAGGTATGGTGATATCTATCAGTATTGCCCGGCGCTGGGATCGGTCGACCACCACGATATCAGGCTTATTGGCGACAATAGTCCTGTCCGTAATGATAGAGCGATCCCAGTAAAGCGTTGCATGACCATTTTCGAGTACTGGCGCAGGTGCGTACTTATAGTACGGCACCTCCGATTCAACAAGGCCATATCCAAGAGCAAGTTGCTGGTGATTTATTCTGGCTACTTGGTTGTGTCTGTGTAAATACTCTCCGTTAGCAAGATGAGAACAACCAGAAATAATATGTCGGAGTATTATTATTATTATTATTAATGAATGTGATTTTTATTAAATATTTTTAGATTCATTATTTTTGTAAGTGTTTTTGTAATTTCTATTTATAAAAGTAACTCAGCTATCGCATTAGATACCCACCTGTAAAGATAGTTATTGTAAGTGTTATGATCAATAAATAAATAAATAAATAAATAAATAAATAAATGTCAATAAGAAGCAGCTCCTTAGTACCGCGGGATCCATTCCTACATCCATTTTGAGAGGTAGACATAATGGAATTGTTGTCTAAGTAGTAATTTTCGCTCTCAAAATGGATGTAAGAAGTTTATAGACCGTCGACAGACATGTGATTGGCCTATAATTCTTGGGTTCCGCGGGACTGCCTGCCTTATGGAGCAGGTGGGTAACACCTGTTGTTAGAAACTGTGGAAGCGATCCCGACTCTAAGGATGACTAGAACTGTGATGCTAAGCGAGTGTGCGAACTACGCAGCCATTTTAACCAAAAGTTGTGCAGTCCGTCCGGTCCCGGTGATTTCCAATTCGGTACCGAGCGGATTGCACTGGTTACATCTGCGGAAGAAATAATTACTTCCTCTATTTCTGGTATGTTTTCACACACTCGCTCAACATCACGCATCCAGCCAGCCTCAGTATGATAGTCGGGCACCAACCAGATGCTGCGCCAGAATGTACTCGTGACGTCATCATCCGTCGCCGCGCGTCAGCCACTTTTTGTTTAGGTCGCTCCCAAGCTCTAGAACCTCTGATCGCTTGGAAACATGCGATTCTGATTATATCGTTCGACCCGACGTTTATACCGGCGAATACGATTCGCCCATGCACAAACCTTCTGCTTCAGGAAGTCGATGCGCTCAGTGATACAGGATATATATTCTCCTCTCTATTATGAAGACTAACTCGACCGGACCGGACCCGAGAACGCCCGCCTCACCTAACGCATCACGCTCGGTCGAGTATTACACTCCCTGAAGCAGAAGAGTTTGCCGATAAGTACCCTGGTTTCCTCGATACACCGCTCAGTCCTACACTGTCAGGCGGGTACGGCTGGTTTTAGTCGCATAGCTGAGTTGCAGTCTGGGAATTTGACAGCAGCTATACGACTTGCCGCAACAGCCGCTCAATACAAAATTGAGTGCGTATCGGAAAGATCTTTGCTACTTTCGAAGTAACTCTCAAGCAGCGAATCCAAGGCACACACCAGCGCCCTATTTTTTTTTTGTGCATGGGTAAGCGTGGTAATCGCGGTCTAACCTCGGGTGGAGTGACTCTATAAACTTGAATCGCATCCTCTAACTACTTACTGTTGCAACCCTATCATCTCCTTCTTCTTCGACGTGGGACCGCATTGGCATTATGATGGTACTTGGTGGTTGTACCGCGGTCTGTGACGGGATGGAGACGATACGGTTGTATATCACCTCTGAGCGCAACCTATCAAATGCGTCGTCATTCAACCTGCGATTTTGTTGGATGACCCGCACCTCATACGACAGTCGTTGGGCCGAAACATTGACGGCTGGTTCCAGTTCCTGAAACAGAAACAGCACCCTACTTCGGTATGCAGTGAGGTTAGTTCCCCCCTCTGTAGACCCGTAATATGCGCGTATGACATTCTCATTCATTTTCTGAGTCCATCTCATGCGCTGCACACAACCACCGGCAGCGGGGACCTGGCTCGAGGCCGGTAGGCCCCTAGGTCCGAAGCCGTTCGGTGGCCGGCCTCTCGCCTGCCGACGCACAGGTAGTGCGACGTCAGCTGCGAAAGATATTCGTCGCTCGAGCTCATCGCGACTGCCGCGGCCGGTGTCACAGCACTCACGATTATTATTATTATGTTAAATGTATATTATATCTAATATATAAAATTCTCGTGTCACAGTTTTCGTTGCCATACTCCTCCGAAACGGCTTGACCGATTTTGATGAAATTTTTTGTGCTTATCCGGTATCTATGAGAATCGACCAACATCTATTTTTCATCCCCCTAAATGTTAGGGGTAGTCCACCCCTAAATTATTTTTTTATTTTTTAGACAAAATTTTTAATTTCTATTTTTTATGATACAACATACAAAAATACATACAATCCTCAATTTTCACCCTTCTACGATCAACCCTTATTTTTTAATAGCCATTTTAGTAATTTGACCGATTTTGATGAAATTTTTTGTGCTTATCCGGTATCTATGAGAATCGACCAACATCTATATGTCATCCCCCTAAATGTTAGGGGTAGTCCACCCCTAAATTTTTTATTTTATTTTTTAGACAAAATTTTTAATTTCTATTTTTTTATGATACAACATACAAAAATACATACAATCCTCAATTTTCACCCTTCTACGATCAACCCTTATCTTTTAATAGCCATTTTAGTAATTTGACCGATTTTGATGAAATTTTTTGTGCTTATCCGGTATCTATGAGAATCGGCCAACATCTATTTTTCATCCCCCTAAATGTTAGGGTTAGTCCACCCCTAAATTTTTTATTTATTTTTTATGGCAAAACAACGTTTGCCGGGTCATCCGGTATCTATGAGAATCGGCCAACATCTATTTTTCATCCCCCTAAATGTTAGGGGTAGTCCACCCCTAAATTTTTTTTTTTATTTTTTATGGCAAAACAACGTTTGCCGGGTCATCCGGTATCTATGAGAATCGGCCAACATCTATTTTTCATCCCCCTAAATGTTAGGGGTAGTCCACCCCTAAATTTTTTTTTAATTTTTTTGGCAAAACAACGTTTGCCGGGTCATCCGGTATCTATGAGAATCGGCCAACATCTATTTTTCATCCCTCTAAATGTTAGGGGTAGTCCACCCCTAAATTTTTTTTTATTTTTTATGGCAAAACGACGTTTGCCGGGTCAGCTAGTTATTTTATAAATGTCTAACAGACCCGTTTAAAATCAAACGGTTTTCAACAAAGAGTATTGACAACATACAAGTGCTGGCACCAACGGTTTTTCTGCTTTTTCTATTTGACAATGTCATTGATGATAATGTCAGTGATATAGGGTATGTTCCGATATGCACTGCGAGCACTGTAAGGTGTGACGTCAATTTAGTATACTGTGAAGCCGTTCCTTATAGTTAGGTATACTAGTTACTGTTTAAAACGGAACGCAGTCCAGTATACTGTCATCCATGCTGTTATCCATGTCATCATTTCTGGACGCTGTTCATCAAGTGATCAAAACACTGAGAGCACCTTATCTCGAAAATGCCAGTGCTTACAGTACGAAAATGGCGACGATTTATGACGTCATATATTTTCCTTCCGTCAGCTATAACGGAATAAATTTCTCACCAGAAAGAGCACTGGACAGTGCTCGCAGTGTATATCGGAACATACCCACTGTCAGAAGAAGATGCCAGTGACTTTTATTTTACAGCCGCATCATAACTTTGATTCACGCAAATAAGTACTGAATAATACTTTTAACTACCTACATTCCTGAGGAAGTTACAGGTACTTTACATCTTATTTCCTATTTTTGATGGTCTGTTTAAATATTCCTCCTCAATTTAATGTTTTACCTGATGAGTAACTTCTATTTTGAAGCACTGAGGAGTTCAAGATTCTCTAAGTTACAAAAAGTTAATTAAAACCCTTAGTGCTATATCCATTGGTGTCGCAAGATGACAGTCTTTAACATTCAAGGCAAGCATTGGGCGAGTGTGGTCAGTTGTGGCCCTATCTCCCCCAGTGCTACTGTTTACAGAGAATAATAATTATTTACGGGATTATTACCACGTTTTTCTTGTGTGTGAGTATCCGATATTAAGGCACAGTTGCATGCGCCATCATCACAGATGTACAATCCACAGATGTGTAATCCCTTTAATAATTATTATTCTAATGTGACCATGATAGTTAAAAAAGTTATATTGTATACTGAGAGTTCCTGTGACTCCTGGGGCAGTAGGACTTCATATGGTGTACAAAAACTTTTGTTTTACTCTTTATTACATTCTACAAAGTAAAACATTTTGCTTAAGCTTCTTGGATCTGTTTCTATCTTATTAATAATTGGTGAAATAGTAATAAGCGTTCGTGTATTACTATTTCAGCTGTAAATCCTTATGACTTATATGCCATTGTGGTTCCTCCTTACAGTAAGATCTGAAATTACTTACGTTACGCTTTGCATGGACGACAATGTGGTGAGTACAATTTTATCAGAGCCTCAATAGTGTAATAGATAAGACCTCGAATGCCCACAAAAACTGTTTATTTAATAGGTGACCAATATTTTGTATCTAAACCAGGGATTAAACAGGTGTTCAATGGTCGGGACAGATAGACTTTTATCTAAACTACATGAAGGGACACGACTTGGAACTGTTAGTTCCACCAAATTTTGATACCGTAATTTCGTGTGCCGGTCTTATGCTTTTCTTCGGCCACCATTCGGTTAAAGCCCTATTCCAGCTTCACTTGAATACCACCTAATGCACTGTTGTTGATGTCACACACTTGTTAATTAAAGTAACTTATGCTATTGGACGCAGCGCCTTATCATGCCAACAATATAATGCGATGGTATTCATGCAAGGTTTGTATATAATTATACTGGTATAATTTGAAAAAAGACAAAGGGTTGAAAATATTCCACGAGCGGGATTCGAACCCGCACCCCGTGACATGCCGGGTCAGGTGCACAACCAACTATGCTATCGTGGCTTAATCCAACTCGCCGATATTAGTCAACACTATTTACTTTTACAACTTTTTCAACACTTTGTCTTTTTTCAAATTATAATTTGTTCGCAACAATATTTGCGTAAAATTATATGTTAATAATCATAAATATAGTCGTATAGTAGTATTATGTGATAATCCTACAATATTTTATTGACTTGAGGCGTCAGCATCTAGCACTACAGTAATTGATGTACTTATTTAGTCTGCTTTTTTTCAAATTCGCAATATTACTATTCTTTTGAGAAATTATTTTCTATCTTATTTATTTATTTTATTTATTTCCCCTTACAACTATCATTACAGTATTACCCTAATGCGGTAGCGAAGCCAATAACAATAAAAAAAAATTATCAACTAAGGATATCAAACACATTATACAATTTTCCAATAATAATAAATCTCCTAACGTAACCATTACAAAAATATACAATTAGACAGAAACAATAATAGAAAATAATAGTATTGATAAAAATATATATAAGTATATATTATTCCAAATTTCTACATAAAATCCAATTCATACAATTATACTTAACACTAAATTAAACAAATTCAAATCAATTAAAAATGTAACATTCTGAATTACATTAAATAAATAACAAAGGACAGACCATTCAATCATCTCGCTCACAGAACTCCAAGCAATCCTTAAGTACATCCGTCAATCTTCCGGCAAACATATCACACTGTGGTGCCACTGCCAGAAGCGCATTCAGATGCACCATTGCACGAACCAGAGGCGAGTTACGATGCTCTACGGTACGCGCGTTGTCGATTGCCAACAAACGGTGGTGACGGGCTCTGCAATAATTGCCTGGAGAAAACAACTTGCAAGACCTTTGCACCAAAAAAGGACAACCCACTCAACACTACTTTAAAGTTTATACTGACACCCCCTACCAACCATCAGGTCAAAAAGCAGGTGTCAGACATCCTTGTGCAAGCACAAGGGACCATCTACGTCAGGTCATAACGCCAGATCAGGACGCACCGAGGCGCATTCTTCATCCGGTACTTTTAAGACTAGTGTCTCAAGCTAGTCGCCCCGTGGACACGTATAGTCCACTACCTATTATCCAGATAGGTTACCGGAGCTGTAAGCTCGCTCACTTCTCGTTGCACTAGAGCACAACTCGCAGATTCCTCTGCTCGGGTCGTCAACTCTAAGTTGACTACCAATTATCCTCTTTGGTGGCGGAGTTGTAAGCCCACTCACTTCTCAGTACCTATCCAGGCACCTTGCCGATTTCAACATCCTACGCGGCTGGCTCAACCGGAGGTATTGCATCTAGCGGGCACCTCTACTAGTTATCCAGACTAGTGCCGGAGATGTTGGAGCTCTGCTCAGTGAAAACCACCGAGCATGACAACCAACTATGGGCAACTCACGTGCCCCGCAAGTCCTTTCGCCTCGGGCCTCTCGAGACCGCTACTTGGACCCGCTCGCTGTGCACGAAATGGAAGCCTGGCCACATCAACCAGGCAGACGAACATTCCCACTTCTACAGCTAACCACGCGCCACCACGAGTCCAACCCATGTCCGGAACCTGTCGGAGACGCCCGCGAAGGCATAACCGACAGGGGGCTTAGGATCCGGAACTCCCGTGGTACCCTTGAAAAGACAGCCGGACCCGTAGTTCCAGCTGCCATACCCTACCTATCAGGGTCAGTAGATAGGGACAACCAAAAAAGGACAGTCTAGCTCTCCCCGAAGAATACGACAAGCAGTCTCCATTAAGGTTTAATTTCTGCGAGTTTCAAGAGAGTTGAAGGCCAGCACGCCCAGCAAAAACTTGGTAGGATACAAAAAAGGATAAAAGCCAAATTTTGTTTTATATAATGATCGTAAAAATGCTTTTTGAATTTTTTCTAATAACAACGTGTATGACTTCTCGTGCGGATGCCAGACAATAGCAGCAGTTTTAAGTTTGCTCCTCACCAAAGCAGTGAACAATAATTGAATCGCGTGAGGGTCTCGAAGGTCTTTTGCGTTTCGCATCACGAAGCCTAATCGACGATAGCAGTCACTAGCAAGCTTTTTAATGTGCTGATTAAAAGTAAGGTACGAGTCAAAAATCACTTCAAGGTCCTTGACAGAGTCAACACGACTAATTACCTCGCTATGGAGATG
The DNA here is from genome assembly GCA_963082485.1 of Eudonia mercurella. Taxonomy (NCBI): domain Eukaryota; kingdom Metazoa; phylum Arthropoda; class Insecta; order Lepidoptera; family Crambidae; genus Eudonia; species Eudonia mercurella. The sequence continues at coordinate 13,185,750 of OY720031.1, read as the reverse complement.
GTAGTCTGCCTCTATAGGAATCTGGCACGGGTGAAGGACATAGTACAACACTTCGAATAGTTAAATAACAATTTGTTCTTAACACTCCATTGAAACACAGCCTCAATAACCTCCTGTAACAACGCACAATCTTCTGTACCTGATACACAGCGAACCAGCTTTAAGTCATTAGCATAAAGTAGGCACATGGACTACTTGAGTACCTGATCCAGATCATTAATCATTAACGTAAAGAGCAGGGGACCGAGAATTGATCCCTGGCTCACACCTGATCGCATGTTATAAGGATCTGATACGTAGCATCCATGACGCACAAACTGCTGACGACCTCGCAGATAGTCGGCAAAAAATTTAAGCAGTAGCGGCGCAAAACCCAGTGCACAAAGTTTGTTCAGGAGAACGTCATTGTCGACCCTGTCAAAGGCCTTCTTAAAATCGAAGTAAACGACGTCGACCTGAGCACCTCTATCCATATGACACGAAATTACGTCCACCAGTGTTAACAGGTTAGTGTTCACAGACCGGCCGCCCCTAAATCCGTGTTGCGAGTCAGTCAAAAATGGCCTCACTTGAGCACTAATCTTTTTGTGCAAAATCCATTCGAATAACTTAGCTAGGGCCGAAAGTATAGCAATTGGATGGTAGTTCTCAGCACAGGCAGTATCACTAGTTTTGGGAATTGGTGTAACGCGCGTAAGCTTCCATCGCTCAGGATACCTACCAGTGGAAAGTGTCAAGTTAAAAATAAAGCAAAGCGGTGTTAAAATATGATTCGCACACCCTTTGATAATATAGGCAGGCACGTTATCCGGCCCAATGGAAGCCTTGGGTTTCAGGCGTTTAATAGCCACCATGACATCCTCCTTACTGACATTATTGATGTGAACATAGTTAGATGAACAGGAACTATCGTTAGCATTGGCGTAATCAGCATTAAGTGTAGGCTCATGAGGCAAAAACACACTAGAAAAGAACCTAGCGAAAGCATTTGCAGCCTCACTCGCAACAAACTCTTCACCGTTAAGAGAAATGCGTGACTCAAAACCACCTTTGGATCTTAGGCCATTAATATGTTGCCAGAAAGCCCGAGGATTACTTTTAATGTCACCCTCCACCCGGCTAATATAGTCGTCATAGGCAATCGACACCTGTTTCTTAATCGCAGCCCTAAGACAACTGAAAGCATCGTAAGCTGCTTTGTCTTTAGAAGCCTTCCACTGACGATGGAGTACTGCTTTAGTTTTAATGTTACGTATGATGTCAGATGTAAACCATACAGGATAACGTCTACCTGGTTTCTGTGAACGTGTTTTTTTGGGAATGCTGGCATCAAAGTTGCTGTACACAATATTGTAAAAATTTCCAACAGCAATATTAACGTCACGAGTTAGGAAGACATCATCCCAGCACTCTTTACTGACCAGCTCGTACAAAAGATCGTAATCACCCATACTAAAGTTCCAGTCATAGTTCGATTCAATATTGCTGGGAGCCGCCGGTTCAACGCGCTCGGGTCGCGTAAGATCGGAAATTTCTACCTTTATATTAAGAGGCGGGTGATATGCATCTTCATGCGGCACAAGGCCACCCGCGTCCTGTTCTTCAACAACAGCATGGCGCAGATGCTCGGACATCAGCACCACGTCTAGCTTACCTCCATGCTTATTCACCACATCATTAATCTCTGCCATACCACAAACATTTAAGAAATAACAATAATAATTCATAATATTTAGAGATGCGCTATTCAAATTTAAGTCGCCGACAATGATAACGTTGTCACTTGCACATGCAAAATTATTTTCAACTGTTAGGAACCAACGCATATACACATCATCAGAGGAGCTAGGTGGTATGTATACAACACACATGTGTACATTGATGTTATTGAAATTTATAGTTGACCACAGGTCCTCGCCATTCTCTGTTTCCATTTCATGACGCCAACGCATAGGGAAGGCAGCACGAGCCGCTAGTAGTACTCCTCCACCATTTCTGCCCATACGATCACGTCTCAAGACTCTCCAATCCCCGCAGACCACTTCGGAATCCTCCACTGAGCAATTTAGGTTGGTTTCAGTGACTGCAACAATGTCGCTTTCCACAAGTAACAGGTTGGACCTCCAATGTTTGAGTTTGCTCCGGAGACCCCTAACATTTTGGTACCTTGCAGTCAAAGCTGGGCAAGTTTTACTACTACGGTGAGATTTACCGGCTCCCGATGCAACGCCACCTTCCCTCCTTGTAGGTGACTTGTCGTTATTCTCGAAGAGACTCTCTGTTACGAAAGAATCGAAAATTCTGTTGCCAAGGTTTTAAACAAATATCTTCTGCCCAACTAACTGTCAACAGAACCTGCTCAGCGTATTTGCTAGGTACTCCCAATTTGAAAGAGGCGTAGTCTCCTCTTGGTTTAAGACCTTCAATAGTGCAGCAATCACTTCCAACAATAGAAGAAAGATGATCACGTACCTGATCCTCCGTTGTTCCCTTAAGGACATAGTTCAAATGGATGTACCGCTTCCTCTCCGCCGGCCGCAAATTCGTCATACCCGGTGCAGCAGTTCCCCTCAACACACCAAGTTGTGTATCACTTGTACGCCTCCGACGAACCATTACCCAGTTGGCATCATCCTCCGGCCCAGGTGAGATCACGTGCTTGCCACCGGGCTCAGTAGATGGTACAGCAGCAGCCAAAGGAGCAGAAGCAATGGAAGGGACACCAGTGCGGGTATCAGTAGAAGAGATGACAGTATTCTTTTCCTCAGGTGAAGGCAACGAGGAAGCGACAACAACGGAGCGGGATGCAGAAGACACAGGCGGGGATAAGCCCTCAACCGTAACAGCTGGTGACTTCCGCAGCACGACCTCTTTCTTCTTCGAAGCATTAGTCGATGCTAAGGGTTTATTAATAGAAACCATTGGTACCTCGTTTGCTCGAACCTTTTTACCTCCGCCTTTGACCCGCTTAGTAGGTAAAGTTGGTTCTGGTTGACCAGCAACAAACGTTTGTGATGACCCCGAACTGTCCCGGATATGACTGTCCAGAAAAGATACCACTGCCTTTAAATCATTTACGGCATTTTCAATCTGAGCCAAGCCATCCTTTATTTTTGTGGCGACAAATTCATCAGCTATCTGCTTCCGGACTGCGCCTACAACGGATTCCGATAAAATATTTTTAATTTCCTCTCTCAATATTGCTCGCATGTCATCTATTTCAAAACACTTGCACGCTTTACGCCACTTATGGCCCCGATGCAAGGTAACACCATCGAAATCCTCTAAAGTCGAGTTCTGATCATAAGCGGTTTGGCTGGTAGTAGTAGCACAGTCACTGTTGTCCAGCATATTGCGCAACGGAGTGAGTAAGTTTCCAGTTTTAGGCTGTTTGCATTGAAATGTAACACACTTCCAAGACTTAAGGAAATCAGAGGTGAGAGAATGAAATCTTTCCAAAGACAGACCAGCACATAAAAGATCATATACACAATTACAAATATTGCATTTCATAAAATTATCTTCAATAAATCCATTACAACCAGTGCAGCTTTTATTCAAATCCATAGTGGTGCAAAATAACCTCACAGAGGGCACTTGACTGTATTGAAGCTCGCTGTCCGTTCTGCGTTGGCTTTATCTTTGCCGAGTTGCACTGCGGCGACGTCACCTGCGACCCGCGATCCGCTGCACGCAACGTTCACGGTTATGCGATGCACTTAACTGTGGAATTCCCTTGCGCCGCGTTGCAACACGCGCAGACGCAGTATCGATGACGCGTGCAGCCGAAGCGACGATAACGTAGGCTGTCTCGCAGATGTCGTCCTGTTCACACAGATGCGCTTACTTTACACGGATCATGCGTTCCTGGTACACGGCTTGATTTATTAGCACGAAATTATATTAAAATTGTTGTTTTAATAAATAATATAAACAAATACAGTGCACCCGTTTAAACGCTTCCGCGGTCCAGGCGGATCTATATCTTACATATAAATATCTTATTATGGATATCTTGCTTTTGTTTCTGTATATGGAATGTGCCAGTGGCTCCATCTACTCAACGCTTTACGTTTTGGATCATAATACCAATACAATTACCCAAGTTGACTATGATTAGGTAACTGTACCTGCTCCGTAGTATAAAGGCACTTTAAGCCGTTGGCCTTTGCTTTTGTCGGCGGCATTATGGCAGATTTCACATACCAACTACACTTATTAAAATGCTTCTTGGAATAAGAATCTAGGTGAAAATATAACGTCATTCATCGTTTGAGTATTTCAACCGTTTCTGGTTTAGACTTTCAATCAGTGTTTGAACATTGTTATTGTTTGAGACCAACCAAACCCGAGAGGGACCAAACCTAGTAAGGTTTAGTTGATCTCTCTTTGGTTGGTGGGGTTTATTTTAAGTAGGTATGTCTGGCTACTATACTACGAGTATATGTGTTAAGATAGCCAATTTATAAATCCAGGTGTTTCGTAGTTATAAATGAGAATATATTTCCAAAGCCTGTAACACAGTTACCACTACCTCAAGCTTCGGCGTTTCCATGTTTTAAATGTTAGTATTGTATTGTTCTAATAAAGATTTATTATTATTTATTTTTTTCTTTCCAGTTGTTCACATAATATAATCTGCCAATTGCTTCAGTTATTTTTAATATTATCTACTATAGTTGTTACTACGATATTGGCAACATGGGCAGTAATACAGTTAAAAAAGTCCAAATGAAAATTGATTAACGTAAGTATTTTATATAAACATTTACAATTACTGAATAAGATTAGATATTCTTCCACTGTGGTGTGACAGTATAGTGCAGTTTGCAGGAATTTGCCTTATATGAAATGGACATGAGCTCGCAAACAGGGGTGCGAATTTTTAACAGGGGAGAGTAATTATCACACTATGATAATCACCAATTAGATCCGAATCCTTCGGAGAGTCTCGTAGAACGGGAACACGCTTGCTTAATGTCATTCCTTCTAGAAACCCTTGGTGTTATGATCACACTGCTTGAAGAACCTTTTAATTTTCTCGCCGCTCGGCGCCTCTCTTTCAAATAGTCCGGTGACTCTATAAAGGTTGTCTAAGGACAGCAGCAAATGGCAAAACTACGATATCAATTCAGAGTGGTCCCTTTCACTCGTGTTCGAACACAGCGGTGAAAGTGTTGACACTGAAAATTTTCGAAGTCTTAAAAAAACAAATTGTAGTTAATACAAATATAATTATATTTTCAATGTGTATTTTTCATTTTTCATTTCTAAATCATCGGTGAGATTCGAATAACGAACTTCTGGTTGCGTGCAGATTGGTATGGATACCAAATTTGTTAAGGTCGTGTGGTCCAATACAATTCGCTGTATCTATTCGAGCGCCTTCACTTTTATTGCGCAAATGTAAATCGCTCTTTTTTATACAAATCTTGTCTTAAACTGAACTCTTCTAACTTGTGTCGCTTCTTTCGACGTTAGCCCCGAACAAAGTGTCGCTATGTTCTATTCTCGGATCGCGAGCATCATCAACCCCTACGCGACTCTTTGCGACAGTGCAATATTCATGAGGAACACAGCGCGATCAGGGTCCTTACTTTAATCTCTCGATCCCTATACAAACGCCTCAGATAATCTTATAGGGACACGCTTGCGCGATGGCCATCCTCTCTAGAAACCGTCAGAGCATGTTAGGTCACCACGGCTTAAGGAACCTTAATTTCCTCCAACATCCTACCAGCATCTTACTTTGATAAATAGATGCTTTTCCACTCCAAAGCAATACGACAAATTTCCGAGCCATATCCCTGACGACCCCAACGATCACATCACACTTGCAAACGCTCAGAAGATTAATAATGAGTGTTCTGACGACTAGATATAAGATAAAGTATAGATAGTTTCTGTTTTTGATGAAGTTGACATAAATGTTTTGTTTCCAGGTTATAATAGACTTTACGAGAAACATAATAAGTGAAGATGTAATTTACGGACTGTGCAGAATTTTTTTTTTCATTCTCATGGAAACTGTACTTTTTGCATTGACAGTCGCAGTTTTCAGTGTTTTGTCATTTTAAATATAAATGTTCGAAAACAATCTAGTAAATTAAATTTTCAATTATAATTTTCAAAGGTATAAAAAGTAATAAAGCCATATATACATACATATATACATACTATACATACATACCTATTCCACAGCTATTTGCATTAAACTTTGTTAAATTAATAAGTTATTGAAATGGAACGCAAAACTTTAAAAAATGTGGTAAGTCAAAAAAACTGTTTTTTGAGTACTTATGATATATTACATTAGTTTTAACAAATTTTTAAACAATGACTAAGTTCATTTCATAACAACGTTTACCAACGTCGTCGTACAACTAAATTTTCAACAGCAAACGCTGCAAAACCTTCAACTTACTTTGGAAACACAAATTTTTTGAAATGCTAAAAACAGCGCGTTAAAGACTAGTTTTTATAGCAAACTGTATTGTGTACTTATTGTGACAACAATTGTGTCGCTCACATTGTGTCGCTCATTGTATTGCTAAAGCTCTTCAGTTGGCGTGACACTGCAGATGATGGTCTTTTAAATGTTTTGACGAAAGCTAACCTGTTTCATACTATCGAAGTGATACCTGATGAAAATAGCATATTTTCATTACCTCATTTATTAATAGCCCCAACTATGTAGCGTTGTTTAAAACTCTCGACAGTGTTGACAAATATTTTGGAACATCGAAGAAAGTGTTTAAAACAAAAATGTATTTGAGTATTGTATTAATCATACTCCCAGTCACCCAAACTTCTTATACGTTTTGACTCACAAAATTCAATGTTAATAACATAAGTGCACATATCACGTTTTTCGTGATAATGCTACAAGGTGCTATCATTGTTTTCTTCTCATTGAATATATATTTAAATAGATTATGTTAAATCGACTGCTCATCTTGAAAACTTTTGAAACGATACCAAATCACAAAAGTAATCTTTTGAAATATTTTATAATATTATATTTTATTATTGAAGATTCCCTGAGATTGCACACCTTACGATTGTGGAGGGTCTTAGCATTTAAAGCCTCATTACCGACGATCGTGAGTGATGCATCCGATTTGCGATCAGCAATGTACGGAATCGCCTATCCAGGGCGCCCAGTTCTGTCTGAGTCCACTTGAGTATGCCAAAGGAGTACATCAGGACTGACATGACCCAACCGTTGAAAGCGCGCACCTTGTAAGAAGTAAGAAGTTTATAGACCGTCGACAGACATGTTATCGGCCTATAATTCTTGGGTTCCGCGGTGCCTGCCTTATGGAGCAGGTGGGTAACACCTGTGTTAGAAACTGTGGAAGCGATCCCGACTCTAAGGATGACTGGAACTGGGATGCTAAGCGAGTGTGCGAACTACGCAGCCATTTTAACCAGAAGTTGTGCAGTCCGTCCGGTCCCGGTGATTTCCAATTCGGTACCGAGCGGATTGCACTGGTTACATCTGCGGAAGAAATAATTACTTCCTCCATTTCTGGTATGTTTGCACACACTCGCTCAACATCACGCATCCAGTCAGCCTCAGTATGATAGACGGGCACCAACAAGATGCTGCGCCAGAATGTACTCGTGACGTCATCATCCGGTCGCCGCGCGTCAGCCACACTTTGTTTAGGTCGCTCCCAAGCTCTATATTATTATTATTAATATAATATTATTATTATCTCCTTTATTTATTTTCTTTCTTAAAACTAGATTTTTACAATATTTTAATATAAAAACAATAAAACATTATAAAAACCTAATCCTAGAGTACCACCAGCAGCGGGGCAGGGTTCAAGCTACCGGTGGTCCGAGCTGCAGAGTGAGGAACCTCCTGACAATACGTGCCGTGTCAAGGAGTACTGCCTTTTACATCTGACCCTTGACCCAACCTTTCAGCGAGAGCCTCCTTCTGTTAAAGATAGCATACATAGATCTCAATGCGTTGCACCATACAGTACTTTGCTAACGTTAAAGTATTTTTTTTGTTATCAAGTTAGCCACGTTATCCATATTAGTGTCGTCGTCCGAAGAACTGCTTTCCCATAAAATTTCTCGCAACACGCAATTGTTAAATATTTTAACAGTTACACAATAGTTATAAATTTGGTTAGAAATAACACTTACTGACAATTAAAACTGACACTTTGACATTAACATTAACATTAACCGTCAAAAATTTAGCAGTTATGGTTAACGTTAAAATACGACGTCATTTTAACGATTGTTAAATGGTGTAACAAATTTTTCCCAAAACTGGACTTGACGGATGATTTAACGATAACTTTAGATGGTGCAACTCACCCTTAGTTTTGTGAAACTGCACGGTTGCACTGTACATTGATATAGTTTAAACTATGCACAACATTTAATTTAGTCCAACAAACGTGTGAGCGTAATGTCGCGATATATCCCCGGGGGATATCAAATCCGCTACAAAAATATGAAGTGTCCCAGCGTGTAAGAAATAAATGCAACATTGTCCGACATTGCGCTTGATTGCTTTTTTATTATTCTGTAGGTGATATTTTAGTACTCTTTTTTATGAATACTGTTTATTTGCCGACAAGCAGTGTACTAGAGTTTCGCTATTTTAAGAAATCTGTGCATAAAGATTTTTTTTCACATGCCGCTCAGTAGGACTCGTCTGGGTGTCTTGTTTACCGGATCTTTACACCAAAGCTGTGCAAGAAAGCAAAGCAAGGAAAAAAATTCACCAACTGGATTATTTCCTTTTCCTTGCTGTAGGTACTATGCCATTTGTGGATTTTTTTTGTGGATGACGCAGGGATCATCATCATCATCATCATCTCAGCCAAAAGACGTCCACTGCTGGACAAAGGCCTCTCTCAAGGATCTCCGCAACGACCGGTTTTGTGCTGCTCACATCCAGCGGCTTCCCGCGTGCCGGTGTAAAATTGTATAAGAGTCCTTCTCCACTAGAGCTGTAGGAGGTAGTTAAGTTTAGCTTCCTCCCACTGCTTTGATGGAAAAACAGGCTTGTACAACTTTCTGTAGGCAAGCAGCAATATCTGCCTACGCTGTGAAGGCAGGCCTCCAACAAGGTGGACCGACGATCTGGTGAAAGTCGCGGGGAGCAGCTGGATGCGAGCAACACAAAACCGGTCGTTGTGGAGATCCTTGGGGAAGGTTTTTGTTCAGCAGTGGACGTCTTTTGGCAGAGATGATGATGATGACGATTTGCCGAAATATTTATCAATAAATGAGTGTTTCCGCTAGAATGCAGGTCGTTCGGTAAGAGATATCGGAAAAAAATCTGTGTGCCGTAACGCCTTTGAACAATTTTCTGCTGGTAAACAGCTCTATGTCTTGGATTGCTGTGTTCCAGTTGGAAGGGTCCGATATCCATTCAAATTACAGTTTATATTGGTGAGGTGCCTTGTTGCCTTGTTTATCTGTTTGTTTACCTTTTCTCTAGCATTGGATATTTGTTGGGAGCAGTTATATCGACGTATCTAACTAGATAAAGTTTATCAATGTCAGGGTCATGAATAAACATATTGATTTATGGACCATTTATATCCGAACAGAGTCCAAGCTTCCTTATTGTTGTGATTGCAATGAAACGACCGAGCTCTGGGCAACAACTGTTTATTGAGAAAACCGTTACTACCTACATAACTAATAATATTATTTTGTTATGAAATACCCACAACACCTTCCCCTTAAATTAACATTGTTGTAAGATTATATTAAACAAAAGAACGGTGCTCTTTTTACTACTTATTTAACATTACTTATCTACCCTCCCCCAATAAATACTAACTTAAAAACAATTTATATAAACTCTTAATACTAATATGCTAAAGTCAAAAGCTAATAATGCCCGTCAAGCATCACCAAGTCATCTACGCTTACATTCGATGAATTCGACCCCTTTTCACATTTGATTAAATAACGCCTATTGCACCTGTATCTAGCACCAATTTTATTTTGCACAATATATGATCGAGGGGTGTTCGCATAATCGATCACAGTTCCCCTTTTTCTACTCTTTCCATCTATAAAAATAACTACATCACCTTTATCTAGATTTGGAAGTGGTTTACATTGCTTATCATATAACATCTTGGATTTACTCTGATTATCTCACATTTTTTTATACTCTGAAGAGTCGACAGGCCTGGGTTTTAAAAGCTTACATTGCACTGGCAATTGACACCGCAGCCTTCGACCTATCAGTAGCTGAGCAGGAGAACTCAAACCATCCCTTGTTTAGTGTAGGTACCTGTGGCAGCACGCTCTAAGGAAGCTTGGACTCTGTTCGGGTATTTACTCATGTGGTTTAATTAACTGCACCATTTATTATACCTACCAACATTAACAAACATATTTTGTCTCTGACACTGAACTTTTTATTGTTTAAAATATTAGCTAGTTATTTTTTGATTGCATACTAATTAAAAGTTAATTTGTTTTTTTTTGTCGATAAATATTATTCTGTATGTGTGAAACGACACCTTGCGTAGCTTTACCATACTTTTTCATATGAGCAGTGTAGCGTCCTGGCCGCTACTGTTAGCACAGACAAAATTATGCTGTTACGAAGTTAAGAACTTGTCCACGAGATGGCGCTGTCAATATATATACGCTTCGAACCACTGACAAATTGTTATTATTGTTTTTTACCCAGATCTTCTTTGGTATGTGATTTTTTCACCCGTTATTATGTTAATAAATGACTTGAGAAACTCTAAAAAAACCTAAATTTTTAAATGTAAAAATTATAGGGCATACTAATAATTAGATCTTTTAAATGATGTAGTACAGTAGGCCAGGCTAAAAGGTGATAATAACAGAAAATGGTGGACTTAGGTATTACTTTTTTAGGTTATTTGTTGAATGTATGGTAAGTTAGGTTAGCCGGTAACTGCTCGGTCTGCAGTGCATAATATTGCGGGGCCTCGTCATTTGTTGCACCATGCTGCAGGTATTTGATATTTTTGGGTTTTTAGCAAAATCCCTAACTGACGTGGTGACCCCGTACGTAGGTGTTAACCTTTAGAAGACACGTCATATTTCCGTAAATATTGCGTTACAAAGTTGCTCCGTTTCTGTAAATAAACAATGTCTTATTACACTCATCTGGGTTTAAAATTATTTCTACCTATTTATAAACTAGGTGAGTAAATTGCATTTTTTTTACATTTTGTCCAAATTAGCAAAATAATGGACCTGGATTATTGTTAAGAGTAAACTTCTTTTAATTATTTCCAATTTCATATCACAATCGTAACAAGGTATTTAACTAGGGCTCTAAAAAAATCGGACAAATCTCTTTTAAATATTTAGTTTAATTAAAACTAAAATATCTACAAATGTCTGACCCAAGACTTTGTAGGTCGGAAACTCTAAGTAGTAAACCATTTTGTGTTGTTCGCAGTTCATAGAGCGATAGTTATATTATTCTGTTAATGCCCTAGAACATTTGCTTAATTCGAAAAATACTAATTGAGTTGTAAGTGGCTTATCAATGTAACACTAAATCAAAAAACATTTAAATGTAAAACTTCCTTCATTAATGATTATTTGGTTGCTTGCTACATTAGGAACCTCAAGTAAAGTCTGGTCTTCAACAAAGTCGCTATAACGTATATTCTGTGACGCAAAACAACAACGACAGAACCAAACGCCACAGATTATATTGCGTGCGTTTACGTAGACAGCTTCACTGTTTTTATACAAGCCAGTCCGTTCTAGTGAGTGAACGTTGATCCACGTCTGTTAAGTGTTCAGTGTTTATTTAGCGGCTTTGAAAATGTCTGGATGTAAGTACAGCTACTTAAGTGTTTTACAATCTGTTTTCAATAACGACTAACATCTATATTGTAATGGAGTTAAAATAAATATAACTATATAGAAAGTCAAACTGGAATGCGTATTTGTTCCGGCGTCTATGCTAACTTTTGTTTTTATAACTGTATTTTGCCGTGTATTTTCTTCTTAGTCGTAGCACTCTTGACAGAGTGGTCGTGGTCGTCATTTCGATCGGGTGACCCGCCTCACAATTCGTCGCCATTCCTCTCTGAGAGTTGCTTTTTTGGTGCATTGGTACAGGGGGTCATCTAGTGCTGCCTTGATTTGGTCTGTCCATCTCATTGGTGATCTGCCACGCATTCGGGTGCCCTCAACTCTGCCCTGCACCACCAGTCGCTCGATGGACATACGGCCGCGTCGAGATATGTGTCCAAAGAAGGTGAGGATGCGAGCTTGGACAATATGGATAGGCGCTGCTTGATGCCTAGTTCTTGGAGGATGGAGTCATTGGTACGGAACTCTGTCCACGATATCCCAAGCATTTTTCTCCAGCACCACATCTCGAGAGCATCTATCCTCTTTTTCTCGTTATCCCGAAGCGTCCATGTTTCTGCAGCATAAAGGAATATCGGGAACACAAGCGCTCTAACTAGCCGGGTCTTTGTGGCTTTGGTGATGTTGCGGTTCTTCCATATTTTCTTAAGTCTGTCCATAGAAGACCTCGCAATCGCCATACGTCGCTTTATTTCGTCCACGCATCCGCCATTGTTGGATATCAGCGCTCCCAAATAGACGTATGATTGGACCACATCGCAATTCGCAATTTTCGTGACTTCGGGCAAGTTGTTGTTGGCACGATCCACAATCATCATCTTTGTCTTGCTGCGATTGATCTTAAGGCCAAAATCCAAGCTGACGCTTTCCATTTTATGCAGCAGGTCTTCCATATCTTGCATACTGCTTGCAAATAGGGTGGTATCATCTGCGTATCGCAGGTTCGAGATCCTCAGACCGGCAATTGCAATACCGTCCGTCCAGTCTTCAAGGGCAATTCTCATTATGAGCTCTGTGTAGATGTTGAACAGAAGCGGAGAAATAATGCATCCTTGACGGACTCCCGCGCTAGGGTGGAAGTGGCTTGAAAGCATCTCGTCTGCTCTCACTGACGCAGTCCCATCCTCGTAGAGGCGCCTCAAAAGGTGCACAAGGTGTTTTGGTGTACCCATCTCCAGTAGAGTCTTCCAAAGTTTCGGCCATTTCACAGAGTCAAACGCCTTTGAAAAATCAACAAAGCAAATATAAGTGGGCTTGTTAAATTCTCTGGCTTTCTCGATGATCTGGCGCACTGTCAGGATTTGCTCCCGGGTTCCTTTACCTTTCACAAAGCCGGCTTGTTCGGGTGCAATCTCTTTGGATAAGAAGGTCTTAAGGCGCTCGTTGAGAATGTGCAGTAAGATCTTGCTCGAGTGTGATATTAGGGCAATGAGGCGGTAGTTACTACACGTTTTCGTCGAACCTTTTTTGTGTAGAGGGATAAATACAGTGTGAGCCCATTCCTGCGGCCATGTCCCTGTCTGCCATATCTTGTTGCAGAGGGTTCTGAAAATCTGGACACCATGTTCACCTGACGCTTTGATGGTTTCTATCGGGATAGCATCTCTGCCGGTGGCTTTCCCGTTCTTCAGGTGTTTAATCGCAGCTCTCACTTCGCTTTCGAGAATGTCTGGCTCTATCTCTTCCTCCCTAGGTTCGGTTGACGCAAAACATTGTGAGTTTGGATCCTGAAATAGTGACTGGCAATATTCTTTCCAAGTTTCGGAGATCTCTTTTATTTCAGTGATCGTCTCACCATGAGCGTTTTCGATGGCCCATGTCTTAGAAGCAAGGGTCTTGGTGATGAAGCGTATCTTCTGATAGAGATCTCTAGATTCATGTTTGTCTGCGTGTGCTTCAACTTCTACGCATATATTCTGAAGCTGGGCGTTTCGGTCTTGCCTGCATGCTTTTTGAATCTGCGCAGACATGGCATTCAGAGATCTGACATCAGATCCTGAGGCTTTCATTCTTCTCCTTTCTTCAACAAGTTCCATAGTGATGTCGCTCATCCAATGTTGTCGTTTTCGTGTTTGTTCAGGTGGTACGGACTCCTTGACGGCGTTCTCTATTAGGGTTTTCGCTCGGTTCCACAGCTGATCCGGGGTCTCGGAATCAGGGTCCGCGTTTGTCCATTGGGTCAAATTGTGTTCAATTGCCTTAAAAAAAACTTTGAGCTATCCTTCACCTCAATCCTTCTTTGCTTTTCAAGTTTTCTGGCTGCCCTCAGCTTAAGCTGAACCTTGGAGATCAGAAGTTGGTGATCTGATCCACAATCGGCCCCAGGTACCTACGCGCGACCATCGCGACCTAATCAGAATATAGTCAATTTGGTTGCGATATTTGCCGTCTGGTGATATCCAGGTATAAAGTCTACATGGGTGGTGTTGAAAAAAGCTGTTTGATATCACTAGATTATTATCGGCTGCAAACTGTATTAGACGTTCACCTCTTTCATTTAGTTCACCCAATCCAAATTTACCCACGCAGTCACTCAGTTGACTAGAGTCCGTCCCAATCTTCGCGTTGAAGTCACCCAAGATCATTAGAATTTCCCTACTGGGTATTTTAGTAATAGTTGTATGCAGTTCGGTGTAGAATCTCTCCAGGACTTCATCAGTTGCCTTACTTGTAGGAGCATATACTTGTACGATGTTGAGGTTTACAGGCGACGCCTTGAGTTTTATACTCAGCACTCGATCGCTGACTGGCTCGTACCCCAACACACAGTTCCTTAGATGTTTAGGAATCAGGAAAGCAACTCCGTTGTGGCTGGTTATGTCGTTACCAGAGAAGTATATGGCGTGGGTCTCAGTGAGTAGATGGCCATTACCTTTCCAGTGAGTTTCACTAAGGCCACAGATACTCACATCGCATCTGGTTAATTCCTTCTCAACTATAGGAAGTTTCTCTGGTTTTATCAATCCGCGCACGTTCCACGTGCCTATCTTCTGCATTTGTCGCATCGTGAGGGAGGCTCCAGTAGTATATTTTCCATGCGCTGCCTGGTCTCCTACATCCGCATGGCCGGTAGCATATTTCCCACCGTCTGCCCCGGACGCAGCGTGGCGCCGGTTGCTAAGCGGATCACATGGCCACCTTAATTCATTCGGTTGTACTTCCATGACGACTTTCTTGGGATAGTAGTGCAGTGGTTTCCCCTTGCCTTCTGCACCAGACTTTTAGAAGTTATTAGCTCCAAGGCCACTGAAGCCTCTTCCTCCCAGTTGCCTGGTTGGGTGAATGGTTATCCCGCCATTAGTTCGGACGTCAGAGCCTCGTTGGTTGTCTAGCAGGGAGCACCACGGCGGCCACCGGATGGCAGACGCCGCCGCCGGCTATTCATACGAACCACCGACGCGTGCAGGAGAGGTTGACATTTAGGCCGGATTAGATGTTGTACTCCGTTCGCCCCTTACCCCCCGCCGTGTACAGTCACGAGCAATAACATCTAAACACTTGACTAGTTTTGACTCTTATTCAATTGTTTTAAGAGTTAAATTGTTTACAATATCATGACCGTGACTGTATACATGTGCAGTTGTATTGTAATAAATACTGATTGTAATAGTAAACAATTTCTACCATTTGAAATGTTATGATCAAGCTGGAACACGTGTCATAGACGTTGATATTTTCCTTTACTAGGTAGAATTTTTTTGTTGCTTCTAGTTTCGTTTTTGTTTTCCTGTAATACTGATAGGAATTACTACAGATCTAGGGGGGGTGGAGGGGGGGGTGTAAGAAGCCTTAAAAAATTGGCGTATCATAATACGTATAATAAAATGGCACCTACCAATTCTAATGTGATTCACTGAAATGCGAACGAAGTTATTGGGAAGTCATAGTGATACTTTATTAGTCTATATACGCGAATGAAATCATACAGCCGAACTATTGCAATTATTCCATGGATATAAAAATAGCTTCTGTAATCAAAATTATTTAAATTATTAACCACAGTTGTGTTGTTATATATTATATCGTTTTGTACGTAAAAGAAAACTTTAGCTGTACTGTACTTTTACTAGGTATATTATGACCAGTCATCACACAAAATTAAAGCGACCATTTGTGAAAATAGTGAAGATGCCTTTAATGCCGGCTCTACGTTCTCGGGCCGGGCGAGACAAGACGAACTTGTAGAACATCGACGATTTCAAATAGGAATCTAGATGTAGAAGCAAACGATAAGTATCGATGTACTGCGCTCTCGTCCCGTCTCGCCCAAGAGCTGGCGTAATAAACTAGGAATTCGTTTGTTTCGCTAATTTTCAGATCCATACAACAACAACCCGCAACAGCCACCTCAATACCAACCTCAAGGGTACCCACCACAAGGGATGCCTCAAGGTTTCCCTCCCCAAGGGGGCCCTCAAGGCTACCCACAGCAACAGCAGCCTTACGTCACTCCGTTGCAACCTCAGCAACCGCCGCCGAACCAACTATACCCCCAAATCGGAACCGGGTTCAACTATGGCCACCACCCTGCAGCTATGTCCTACCCTGGGGAGCCAACGCCCTCCGCCCCAACTGCTCCGATGCCAGGGTTTTCACCATTCCCCGGCGTATCTCCTACGCCTGTTGCACCAGTATTTGGCCGTAAGTTGCAATTTTTATTAATTTATTTATTTCTATCACATGCAGGTTAACAGAATAGGTTTCCAACACACTAGCAAAAATAACCTAAAAACTAATATATTAATCCACTAGCAGCCGCCCGCAGTTTCACTCGCGTGGTTCCCGTTCCCGTGGGTATATCGGGATAAAAAGTATTCTATGTGTTCATCCAGTTTATAAAATATCTGTATGCCGAATTTCATCCAATTCCATCCACCCGTTGCAGCGTGAATAAGCAACAAATATACACACATACACAAACTTTCACATTTATAATATTAGTGTGATAATAATTACAATAATTTTAATAATAAATTTACTTTAATTATTAATTATTTTTATCCGTCGTTAGCAACCACCAATCCGTCCGTGCTGGGCCCGCGTGGTGGTTTACCCGTTCATCCTATCCAACAATAGGGAGGGCTTGTGCTTTAGCAGTGGGGACATGAAACGAGCTGGGGATGTGATGTGATGTGATATTTACATTCAAATATCAATCATTTAAAATTAAAATAAATAATAACATTAAACACAATATTTGGCATTTGGCACAGACATACACAGTCATACTTATTTAAAACTTAAATTTATGTCACCTTATTCAAAAAAATTACAGGCCTTTCTGCATTAGAAGCATTACTATAACTTTTATTATTTTTCATTAAAGAAGCCTATGTTTCCCTATTGTTCGCCATTAAATGAGTTGCACTATTAAGGTGACTTCGTACGATAACAACCGGGAACAAAAAATAAGGGGAGTTTTTATTTTATCTCCGGAAATGTAATTTATCGCATCAGCAGTAATGATTCACCACTGATGCGTAATGAGATAATGAGTTAAGTAAGAGAGCAAGAGTGACTCACATTGTGATTTTCTAGTAGGTACCTAGTGCAAAACAAGTAACCTTTAGTCACTTGTTAAAGTTCATTAATGGTCCTTTCGTAGAAATTGTAGACAAATCGCAAGCCATGACATCACTAATATTTTTTTATTTTACGTATAGATGATTTTAACGTTTTGCAATCCCGAGTATATAATAGACCTCATTGAGCTCAAGAAGTTTGCAGATAAACTCAAAAAAAAAACTCCAAATCATTTTTTTTGTTTCCTACAATCACAAGCATTAACATGTGTATACTATTCACTGGTTTTGACTGTTATTCCATTGTACTATGAGTTACCTTGTATACATATTTATGCTCGTGACTGTACCTATAACCAGAGGGACTAGTGTGAGTTATTTTTGACATTCGATCACGTTAACGAAAACGAGAATTTGTATGGCAAAATGTTAACTCTTCTCGTATGCCGCCAGGAGGCGCTGTTTCAATGCCATACTTATTTTCGTTTTCGTAAACGTAATCGAATGAATACGGATAGTAAACAAAGCTCACATTAGGCACCCTGTTCTGTTTGCACGGGAGTGCGATACTTGACCCGTTAACTAGATTCTCGCACCATGATGTTAAAAGAGTGACAGTCGTATTCGTTAACCAGTGTATGTATGTGCAAATAGATTGCATAATAAGTGTGAAAAATTTAATGAATAAATCAAAACCGTTGCTAGTTAGATGTTATTTAACCTAACTTTTAAGGACAAGCCAACGTATGTATACCTTTGTCATGCAATAAAACATTTGATAAGAATTTAAATTTAAATTTGGACGTTCCAGAACCCGTTGAGTGGGTGCCATCAAACTGTGTCTCAGCAGAGGCGCATGCACAGAGAGCAGTAGTCGCGGGCTACGAAGGCTACGACGGCAGCCCACTGTGGCTGATCAGGGCGTACCACGAAGGTGACGTCATACCTGGCAAATTAGCCATCAAGCACAAATCAGCTTATGTGCCGTGGGGGGGCAAAGAGAATGCAGTAGACGCCTTTGAGGTGGGTATCCTTTGTGATCTAACCTTTAACGTTTTAGTTACAAACTGGAACACCAAATTGTATTGTTTCATCTTCATGATCATGTTGCCATCTTTGTAGTGAAGTTTGCAGATCACACACAAAACTTCATATAACATCTTTTAATTGACGATAGCTAAGTCCAGTTAGTGGCGTGCACTTGGAGAGGCCTATGTCTGTAGTGGACTGGTATAGTCTAACGATGATGATGAAGTCCAGTCCATTGTTTGATGTCATCTAGCCATTTGCGTCTCGGACGTCCTGGTTTCTCGTTCCTGGAATTCTGCCTCACTCTGTTCGTCATCTCAGCCAAAAGACGTCCACTGCTGGACAAAGGCCTCCCCCAAGGATCTCCACAACGACCGGTTTTGTGCTGCTCGCATCCAGCGGATTCCCGCGACCTTCACCAGATCGTCGGTCCACTTTGTTGGAGACCTGCCCACACTGCGATTTCCGGTACACGGTCGCCACGCAAGGACTGTTCCGCCCCAGCGGCCATCAGTCCTGCGAGCAATATGCCCTGTGCGCTCTTCGGGCTATGTCGGTTACCTTTGTTCTTCTGCGGATCTCCTCATTTTTGATTCGATCTCGCAGAGAAACCCCGAGCATAGCCCTCTACATTGCTCTTTGAGTGACCTTGAGCCTTCTGATAGGCCTTATCAAAGTGAGCGCCTACATCTCAGTCCCTTATGTCATCACTGGCAACACACACTGGTCAAAGACTTTCGTCTTGAGACACTGCAGTATATCGGACGCAAAGATATTGCGTAACTTACCGAAAGCTGCCCAACCTAATTGGATTCGACGATTGACCTCTTTGCTGAAGTTGGACCTACCTAACTGGACCGTTTGTCCCAGGTAAACATAATCGTCCACAACTTCAAGGGCAGAGTCCCCAACTTCAGAGGAGTGGGTACGACACGTGAGTTCGACATAAATTTCGTCTTCTCCATGTTCTTGTCAAGAGACTCTGTTGAGGTCACCTTCACTCTGTTACCTAAATATAATTATGATAATAACATTTAAAAAATAAATAAACCATACGAAACCATTTACATTACTTTATTTTCTCAAACAACATGTCTGTGTTTATTTTTTTCTAAATTTCAACGATCTTGTACAAACAGACTTTGCATATGATAGCTATCAACTCATTTCTATTTATAACACGTTTCCAATACATTTCGCTACGCGTCACTTCTGGCTACATATTATTTGTACAATTACGCAAGAGACGTAATAAAGTACAGTTGCGATCTGTTATTTCAACTGTGTGAAATTCAACGTGAACATTAAATGCGACAAAACTTATTTCAATACGACAATCATTGAGTGAAACTGTCTCAGTGTCCAGACCACTGGTGACAGACCCAAAGGTTCCAAGTTCAATTTCAAGCGGCTACATTATACTCGGTTGGTTCGTGGTAGGGCTTTGTTCAAAACCCACCCGGATTGTTACTTCTATCTTATCGCTATCCTCCGTTGCCATATCAACAATGTTGATAGCATTGGAACTCCAGAACACTGTTTAAGATAAAACAGTCACTTTGTCAATGGACAAGGATTCTGGGTGAATTGAGCTTATTTCCTTTGACGTCATCGTATATATATACTATAAACCATATCGATATATTACATACCCAAAATTGCCTTTATGAGCGTTAGCTCAAAAACGCTTAAGAGCTCCTCTGCGAGTTAAGGAAGAATAGTAAAATTTAAACTTTAAAGTGTAAAGTTTCTACGTGTATACTCTGCAATGAAGCAGTTTCGGCGAAGTTACTCGGTTTCAATTCATGTATTATTTTGTCCTGACGTTCTGAAGCCTTCACAGTGTCTGTTTTTACAGGGAGACTTAACATTG
Source organism: Eudonia mercurella (assembly GCA_963082485.1). Taxonomy (NCBI): domain Eukaryota; kingdom Metazoa; phylum Arthropoda; class Insecta; order Lepidoptera; family Crambidae; genus Eudonia; species Eudonia mercurella. The sequence continues at coordinate 13,165,455 of OY720031.1, read as the reverse complement.
TTTTTTTTTTAAGTTTTTTAATTTTATGGATGAGTAAAATCTCCTAAAACAAGCAAAAATTCTTATAGGGAGGTTCCAACCCAATGTAATTGTAAACGTTTAAAATAGCGAAGTTAACATTTTGCATTTTTATATTCCAGGTTTGTTGTGCTCCACCTGAGAGGATAAGATGGGTGGAGGGCCGTAACGGTTCAGTACCACCTAACGCGATTCCCGGTGGACGCACAGCCTCTGGAGAAACTCTTTACATTGGCAGGGCCAAGGAACAGGGAGCTTTAACACCTGGCAAGGTAAGCTGTCTACTTACTGGTTGAAGACCCTCCGTTCGATGTACAGATGCCTGCATATCATACTATCCAAAACTGTCGAATTTCTTCAATAAATGTTCATTCATATGCTATAAACATAAAATATTGTTTTCTAAAGTACACATTGAATGAAACAACTTTTACGGATCTACTCGCGTTTATTTTACACATTACTTTTTATTGTTTATCCTGACGTTTCGAACCCTTTGCAGGGCCCGTGGTCACAGGGAGATTGAGGTGTTGGTCGGCTCATACTTAGTTAGTAGCTTGTATACCCTCATTTAAATTTAATCAGGTGCGTTCCGTTTTACGCAGAAAGAGCTTACAGTATCATTTGGTCTAGCAGTATGGTGTTGGGGCTGGGATTTAATATTTTGTATGATGGGATCCCATGCTGGTGGTAGATTCCAACCACCTTCTTTATTGAAATTAGGATGTTTTTTAATTTCAATAGCCTCGCGTATCATCCTAGGGATGAATCGTTGTTCTCAGGATAAACTAAAAAGTAATGTGTAAAATAAACGCGAGTAGATCCGTAAAAGTTGTTTCATTCAATAAACATAAAATTCAAATCTATTAAGGTTTGATAATTTGGGGTAGTCTGTTTCTGTTCTGATGGGAGCAACAACTGAATAAGTTGAGTTGATGGTTGGGTTAATGACGGGGTCTTATCTTCGGTCTTATCTAATTCTGTAGCGTAGTGTTGTTGTGTTTTGACTGTTACGAAATAAGATAAAAAGTCACTTTATAGTTGAGAATATTGGTTCTAGTTTGCGTTACCATCTTCGGGCTTACCTTCAGTTATTAAGTGTAAACCATACCGATAAATGTTTGTAGCTAAACTATTCTAAATGGATATTTAGTCTAGATGTAGAAGTATTAATCATTATCGCAAATTCCTTTAAAATTTCTATTAATTGGTTCATATCATCATCATCATCAGCTCATTTATGTCCCCACTTCTGGGGCACGAGCCTTCCCTATGGATGGATAGGGAGAACGGGCCATGAACCACCACGCGGGCCCAGTGCGGATTGGTGGTTGTTAACGACTGCTAATGCAGCCGGGACCAACGGCTTAACGTGCCTTCCGAAGCACGGAGGAGCTCGAGATGATAAATTTTTGTTCACCCATCCAATGACCGACCATTGCGAAAGTTGCTTAACTTCAGCACTCGCAGACCGGGCACGTTAACCACTGCGCCATCGAGCTCCTCCTCGAGATGGATAAAATGATGAAATTGGTTCATAAATTGTGTTAAAATATTTTCAAAATACTGCTTCCTATCTATGCTAATATTTTAAAGCTGAAGAGTTTGATTGTTTGTGTGAACTATACAGCTATATCTATCTATATATATATACGCGGTCAGCTATAGCTAGACCGCGTAACTGAGTCCTCGCCTGCGATAGGTACGCGGGCGGGAGGTACGTAGGGCCTCTGCCACGAGTACAAGCGTTTTGCGACGCGGCGAACGGTTTCTAGATCATTGCGCGTTATACTACGGCATTCATAGTCAGCAGTGATAGAAAGTAATTAGTCAATTGTTTTGAGAAAAGTAAAAAAAAAATATCCTTTTTCTTACTTCGCAGCCGTTATTTATTATAGAAGATTTGATAAATACAATGGTAACGAACTTGTGTACCTACTATTTATTAAGCAAAACTTATCAATATAATAAATCAATCACTTGTATCCATATCAATATCACTGGAACTTGATTCTTCACTTTCGAAGCAGCCATCATCAGAAACATCTGAATCGTCCTGCACGTTAATAATAAAATTAACAACATCATGTATAACGCTGTCATGTTTGCAGTATTCGTCCTCGACTTTAATTATATGAATAATACAATGCTCCCACTTTTCTACGGAATATCCAGCAAATAATTACTCCAACATATTTTTTTTTGTCCAGTTTAGAATCGATACTTTTTGTGCTAACTGTCCTTTAAGGCTAGGTGTTAGTGAAAAATTAACATAAACACTTTCTTAGAATTCATTTAATAGTATTCATTTAATAGTAATCTTTGGAACTCCTGGTCCAATTCCTAAAATTCTTTCACTGATAGAATACTACATTCCTTGCGGGTAACATAGGCTATATTTATTTTTTTAAAAAAGCAATCCACGTGGATGAAGTCGCGAGTAAATAGTTTATAAATTAAAACTAAAAACAATAATACCATTATTGTGTTAAAACTTCACAACCAGTACTAATTAAGAAATTTATTCTGTTTCAGATTCATCCCAGTCATAAAAATTTGTATATCTCGTTTGGTGGGGACGAGATACCTCACGCAATTTACGAAGTATTATGTGCAGTTTAAAGGTTCAGATATGAAAAATAAAAGTCAAAAAGTGAATCTCAAGTAAAAGCCATTCTACATACATCTGATGGTATTTATATGGTAAAAAGTGGAGTAGTGGAGACAACGAAATCCAAAACCCAGCAAATGTTACAGATACTACCATTTACTGTGTACTAAATAATAATGCTGAAATGCTGATCGCATTTCTTGATTAAGTAACTATGTTTAATATTATAAATATTAATTTAGATACAATTTATAACATCCTCGTAAACTACTAGAAACGGTATCTTAGGCTTACCTTATTAAATGCTCAACGTTTCGGCCGAGTTGCACCGAGGTCACGGGTGGTCACGGGCTGACTGCTGGCAGCAGTAACTGTCTCAATATGAACGCTTGCTTTTATGGATAAAATAATGAAACATGTTATTTTAATTAGAATGAGAAAGTATTGTAAGTGGAGTCTCAACATTTCATTTTATTTAAATGTGTATTTTTATATATGCAGAAACTTTTTTATTTGATTATACAAATAACTATTATACAAAAATATATTTTTAAGGTAATAGATAATGTTAAAATATCTTCAAGAAAATTACTTAAAAATAAAACAAAGTGATATTTCAAAACGTTTTTATATTTTTTTTATCGAACACCTAAGTACTTTCACAACTATTTCTTTATTTACTTTAGATACAATTACTTAAGTACTACTTGACCAATACTAAGCACTGGCGTAGAATACAAGTCAAAATTTCCATATACGTAAACCTATCAAACTTTCATAGAACAGGAACTTAAATAAGAATTTATGATATTATCATAAAAACAAATATCACAGCTTAACATTCAACAGACATTCATCAACTTATAAATAAATTATGATAAAGAATGTCCATAGTTAATACGTATCCTTTTTAAATAATTTAAAAAAAAACATGGTATCAAATTTTTACTACCCTTTTTGAGACATAATTAACTTCACTTGAAACAAAATGATAACTATTCGTAAATCTTTCTTTTAAGACATTGTAAGAAAACATAGGAACCGTTCATCTCAAAAGATCTCAAACTTGGTCTGAAACTTGGTCTCCACCAATCAAAAAAAAACAATTTACAGTGACAATGAGAGAAGACGACAAATCAGCGCTCACACAATCTTTTTAACATCGCTTTGCCGTGCCATACATATTTTACTACTGCAAGGTGGCCGTAGCTTCAGCCTTAATTTTGAACGAGACAGGTATGAAACGAAATTTCCTTGTCAAAATCGTAGCCTCTCTTACTATACCCACTTGCTATTGGTCGCTGCTACTGCTCACTGTACTCCCAACTTTATTTTATTTTTCATCAAAATCATCAATCAACCAATCAATCATCAATATTATTTTATAATTTGCTAGTACAAAGCATACTTTCAGTGAACCCCATTTCAATTTGGGCTTGGTTAATATTGTCCGTAATGTTATCTTGAGAATTATCACTGTTTTAAAAATTCTTTCACCATTAGAATGCTACAATATCCCTGAGTAACATAGTCTATATTTATTACTAAAAAAAAATTTTTAAGTTATTTTTAAATTGTATTTTGAAAGAATTTTTAAAATCGGTTTAGTAGTTTTTCAGTTTATTTGTTGCAAACATACAAAAATACAAAAATTCAAAGCTTTCCTCTTTATAATATTAGTATAGAAGTATAGACGACGTTAATGTTTATTAATTTTCTCTCTCTGTGTCTGTCTTTATTTTGTGAAAATGGAGTATTCTTCGAGTGATCACGCTTTGATATCAGACAAACGAGGAAATCGTGGAATTTTTAGAAACTCCGTTTTTCTTTTGAAGAGTCTTCGTTAAAAGTGATTTATTTGTTATGTTACGAGATGACGAGTCCTTGAAACGGTTTCGCTTATGCAAACATAGTGCAATATTTCTACTAGATAAAATTATCAATAATTTAGCACCGTCAGTTCTTTTAATTTCTATTATTGTATATTTCTTCACAAGCTTCAGAAGATGCATTATTTCAGCAGTTGTAAAATTCGGTGCTCTGCTGGATTTCTTCATCATCAGTAGTGTACAAACCGTTAAAACTCTAAAATAATGTTAATTTACTTAGCAGTTACAAATTTTGAACACAAATCACCACAATACAACTGTCAATACTGTCATTGACAAGACAAACGAACGACCATAGATTCAGAACTAGTTTTTTAAGCGACGTTTCTTTGTACGCAATTTTGTTTTGACATATTGTTTTTGTGAAAACGGAACGTAAAGAACGAACGGTGACTGAATGATGGACTAAATCTAGATTTAGTTAAATCAAACGTCAATGTATTATGTGCAAGACAACTTTGATGAGATTTAAGTTAAGTCGAGTTTAGTACTAAATCTAGGTTTACTAAAATCGAGATTTTTATGATTTTACTGCAAGTGGCCCTAAGTTCCACGTATTTTGAAATGGCAATTTAGAAGGCAATATGTCAATTGCTATACATAATTAAACTTTAAGCTGTGTTATCGGTTTATTAAAGCATAGTAAAGTAAGAAAATTATTAAGTGCTTTGATAGTAAACATCGTCGACAACTGGGTAAATGAATTTGTAATTTGTTTTTAAAGAAAACTAGATAATAGAAAAAAGTATAGAATATATTAACTTTATTTGTGAAATGAAAGTTAGTTTTTCAAAGGTAAAATACATAGTAAAAAAATATTATTACATATAATAATATTAACTGCTTGTATCTTGTGTTTAAGAAAAACATTTTATACCAATCAAACATAAAAAGTTATAATCAACTCAAACATTGGTTTATTATAAGTTAGTAGAAGTAAGTGATAGGTATTATTATAATAATCTTTAATTATTATGTTATGATTTTACTGCATTGTATTAATTTTATATAAGTTAGTGCGTACTAAACATTACAAAAATATCATTAATTTTGTAATTTTAGATTTCTATTATTATAGCAGTTAAATAGTATGGCTTTATAAATTTTGTAACAGAAACTTGAAATTAAACGTATATAATTTAAATAAATATGGTTGTAAAGAAACAGAAAAGATGTGATTAAAGATTTCAAAATTTGTTTGTTAAAATATCATCATCATCATCTCAGCCAAAAGACGTCCACTGCTGGACAAAGGCCAAAATATAGATAAGTATAATTTTATTTAAGGTAAACTTTCAATATTTAGACTTTGTTAAACGTAATAATAGTAAATAATAATTTAGTTAAAATGAATATTTTAGTACTATCCGAATTTATAGTAAATGTAAAAGAAGAAAAAAAAAGCATTTTTGCATATTCATTAAAACTTTAATATGGTAACCATTAAATATATATTTCACTCAAACTGTAACTTACTAAAAAAATATTTAATCTGTTTATAGTTATGTAAAAAAAAACTGTATTTACATATTTTTTTTTAAACGGGGAAGGTGTAATGTGTGACTCACCTTACTCTATTACTACACCTGGATTGCATCATTAGCCTGACATGTATTCAGTAACCTATACTAATATTATAAAGAGGAAACCTTTGTATTTTGTATTTTTGTATGTATGTATGTTTGCAACGAATAAACTCAAAAACTACTGGGCCGATTTAAAAAAATTCTATCACCATTAGAATGCTAAATTAGCGCTGAGTAACATACATTATTATATAATTATATTATATATTATTTTTTTTTTTCCAAGTGAATTTGCAATCAGCCCTAAGGCTATGAGCAAGTCTGCTGTGTGATGGTGTCTTGCGGAGTGGCTTCCCATTGGAAGCATCTACTCCTTTAGTTCCAGGGCTACTGCCGGTCTTCTAGCCCTAGGATATGGTGACGTTTTAGGCGTCTCACATACTGGTCCATGGTGAGTTGGCGAGCAAGTTCATTGGGATGATGGATTAACCGTTCTTTGTATTTTGCTGCCAAACTCCGAATTTCCTCTTTTACGGTTTTAATTTGAAGGTGCTCATGGACTTCGTTGTTGGTTGCATACCATGGCACCTGTGCAATAGTTCTCAGTATCTTTTTCTGTTGGCGTTGTATTATATTTATGTTGGTATCGCTTGCGCTGCCCCACAGTTGCAGCCCATATGTCCAGATTGGT